>JAWPHD010004143.1:0-195879 GCA_037043455.1 Cyrtodaria siliqua | reverse complement strand
TGTATCCTCTCTCTCGGGCTGCTCTAAATGAAATATACAGTGTTTACGAGTCGTTAGACAACATTCAGATGACATTCAATATTCAATGTTTCAAAATTATTGAAAAAACATGTCACAAAACACATGTTATTTAAACAAATACAAACTACTCCATACTTCACAATCTGGGTTTTGCCAAAATATTCATGTCAAACAGCGCCTACAAAACTTAACGATACGTGACTACAAGAAACTGACATGGAAACACAATCGGGGCAATATTGTTCGTTCTAAAAAAATCGTTATACAGTACAGTTCTGTTGCACACACTCGCCGTTTATAACACAGGTGCATCGTCTATTTGAGGGCTAGCGTGGCGCAGTCGGTAGCGCGGCGGATTTGTAACCGGAGGCACCGGGTTCAATCATCCTTGGTGCCACTGAGTTTCGTCGGTGTGTTCTTAGCCTCGTCCGTCGGATGGGGACGTTAACCGGGCGGTCCCGTGTATCGGTCTATCCTCCGAGCACGTTAAAGAACCAGTAGGAATCTAATAAGAGTAGGGCATGGTTCCCGGATTTTCCTATGTATCCTTCCCCTCTCTCTGGGGCAGATCTAAATAACCTTTACTGTGTTGATGAGCCGTTCAACAACATTCAATTCAATTCAATTACTTCTTACCTCGTTAAGACAGTGCATGGTTTCTGATACTGATATATCTTCCAAAGAAACTATCCTAAACGGAGTATAACGAAAGGATCTGTCCTAAGACCAACACAGACTCACATCTTACAAAGGCACTTTAGTTGTAGCATCACGTTTACAAACAGGTGCTCTTGGCTGTGTCTCTTGGTGCAATGATATGGTAGGAATTGTGATTTTCAGACATTTTCTGCTAAATTACCTTTAAAATTACTCGTTCTGTAAGTAAATATAGTAATTTGTTTTTATTTGGAATTAAAGATTTTGAGTCGAGTCCGATTCTTGCGCTCAAATGTTTGATGAATATTAGGCCATGATTCAACGTATATCTAGGCAAAATACACGACTCAGAGCAAAAGGTGTACTAGTACGACCAGTCATCGAGAACGCCCGCTTCGATTTTCATATTAATTTTTCTCGAATGTTTTCCTTTTAATTTGATTTGCTTTGGTTTTTGCGAAAACAACAGTTTAACTTCAGCATCAGTTCCAGAGAAACTCCTTTCGAAAACTTTGGTAGGTAGGTCTCTGTACATTCCTATATTTACTGAAATCTCTAAATCGCTAGTGGCATACTTTTTATAAATCCATAACAGTTCATTGTCTAGCGCAAAATATGCACCACCCATATACACAACGGTCAGTTTTGGAAGGTCTGCGATTGTCAGCGACCCATTATCTATTTGCATAATGGTGTCCATGTCACAGACGTGTACAGTATCGCTAGAATACCTTATGGTTGACACTTTTATAGCTGCCTCATACGACACCGATTTGTCTCGGAAAGACACAGATTGTCCTTCATTTCTCGTGCTGAACTTCATGTGCACTATCTCATGACCAAATTTAAAAGGGACGAGCAACTCTTCACCAAGCTCTTTTTTTATGAGTTCAAACTGCTGGAACATCCATAACCGTCTGTTGTCGATAGAAAAAAAGAGATCATGGCGTTTAACTACTGTTATTTTCGGAATGTCTTTTACAGATATTTCTCCGCTTCTCAGTTCGGTCAATGTTTTTAAGACGTGTTTCCCATTTTTGAAACGAGAACTTATTTGTCCATGCGTAATCGAATTTCACTCGGTTTCATCATATGAGGTCCCTGACGTGGCATGGTTCTTAATCTGAAAAGAGGAGATAAAATAAATATACTGAACGCCAAAAGAAACGCTCCACTTTTAATAATGTTTTGTTATATATTTTTATTTGTGGGAACATTTTAAAGTGTGTTTATAGTTCACAATAGTGTAAGCCAATTCACAAAGTTGTCAATCAATGTATACTTGCTTTAATGTGCAAATTACAAACTATTTCGAGTAAACTATGTGCACTTAACAAAAACACAGTTGGTTCAAATTTCGCGCCTTGAATGGGTAGATCTAAGCAGCACCAATTATTTAATTCCATTATTTTTCGCGCGTCTAGAAGTAGACCTCTCTTCAATTGAATTAAACTCTCTTCAATTGAGTTCAACCACTCTTCAATTGTATTGACCTCTCTTCAATGTATTAGACCGAGGTTCAATTCAGTTGCAATTGAAGAGAGGTCTAATTTAATTGAAAAGAGGTTCAAATCAATTGAAGAGTGTTTAATTTAACTGAAGAGAGGGATAATTAACTTTTAGCTGATACCTAACTATGGCTTAAAACTGTCAAAGTATTTGATCTATAACAATGAAATCATGTACACATATTCAGCATGATTCAATGAAAACAACTAATAAAGACCCGTAACTCTCGGATTCATACTTTTTCAATTATTTCGCTTCGGAAAAGTATTTTTACATGGAACTTAACCTTGCCATAACTATCAAAGTATAAGGTGAACAACAATGAAACTTCGTACATATCTTCATCATGTTCCAACAATTACATTTGATAAAGCCCCATAATTCTCGGATTCATATTTTGTGATTTATTTCCCTTTGAAGAAATGTTTAACGGGAAACTTTACATTGCCATTTGCGTTCAAAGTATAAGGTATCAACAATGAAACGCTGTACACATCGTATAACGTCTCCGTGGCCGAATGGTTAACGACGTTGCGTTGTTAACCTTCGCCTCGCCTTGCGTTGTTAACCTGTCGATTCTTACGGATGGCGGGATGTGTATAGTACTGGTTCTACCCAGGACAAGTGGATGGTCTGCCTCCAGCACAAAAACATCGATCGTCATATATAACCTTACATGTGTTGAAAATGACGTAAACCACCATACAAACAAACAAAACAAACAAACAAAACTGTACACATCTTCAGCACGAACTCATGAGTGTATCTGAAAAAAGGCTCATAACTCCTCGATTCATTTTTTTTTAAAAATTATTTCACGTTGAAAAATGTTTCATGAAATGACGGGCGTATATGTCGAACGACAGGAACAGAATAATGACATGTATGCGCGTGTATGTTTTTTTTTATTGCCGGTGTGTGTTCGGCGTATGGGATGGGGTGGGGTGGGGGGTGGCAAGTAGTTTTCATACCAGTCATACACTTAACACGTACATTTTTTAAACTGACATACTGATGTATGATAAAATAATCCAAAAACAGTATCAGTCCAAAACAGTATACAATATCTATACCAAAAACAAACGTTGAAGAAAAAGAAACATACCGTTTGACAACTCTTAGTGACTTTATAGTTTATATATTTTCAAGTAACACACTTATAAAATTAATCCGAGCCTTCTCTGACCTAACCAGCCCTTTTTACGATTTAGATATTTACACCAAAACAAAAGTTGAAGATGATAGCCACAGAGATATGTCAAACGGTATGTTTCTTTTTCTTCAACTTTTGTTTTGGTGTAAATATTGTATTCTGTTTTGGATTTATACTGTTTTGGATTATTCTAGTTTTGGATTATTCTATCAGAAACTTAAGTATGTCAGTTGGAAATATATAAACTATAAAGTCACTAAGAGGTGTCAAACGGTATGTTTCCTTTTCTTCAAGTTTTGTTTTGGTATAGATACCGTATACTGTTTTAAAGTTATACTGTTTTGGATTAGTCTATCATACGCTAAATAATAATCCGAGCCTTCTCTGACCCTAAAAGCCTTTTATAGTTATTTTTTTGTGTGGCGTTTTAGGTTCAAAGCCAGATGAACTATCTAAATCGTAAAAAGGGCTGGTTAGGTCAGAGAAGGCTCGGATTAATTTTATAAGTGTGTTACTTGAAAATATATAAACTATAAAGTCACTAAGAGTTGTCAAACGGTATGTTTCTTTTTCTTCAACGTTTGTTTTGGTATAGATATTGTATACTGTTTTGGACTGATACTGTTTTTGGATTATTTTATCATACATCAGTATGTCAGTTTAAAAAATGTACGTGTTAAGTGTATGACTGGTATGAAAACTACTTGCCACCCCCCACCCCACCCCATCCCATACGCCGAACACACACCGGCAATAAAAAAAAACATACACGCGCATACATGTCATTATTCTGTTCCTGTCGTTCGACATATACGCCCGTCATTTCATGAAACATTTTTCAACGTGAAATAATTTTTAAAAAAAAATGAATCGAGGAGTTATGAGCCTTTTTTCAGATACACTCATGAGTTCGTGCTGAAGATGTGTACAGTTTTGTTTGTTTGTTTTGTTTGTTTGTATGGTGGTTTACGTCATTTTCAACACATGTAAGGTTATATATGACGATCGATGTTTTTGTGCTGGAGGCAGACCATCCACTTGTCCTGGGTAGAACCAGTACTATACACATCCCGCCATCCGTAAGAATCGACAGGTTAACAACGCAAGGCGAGGCGAAGGTTAACAACGCAACGTCGTTAACCATTCGGCCACGGAGACGTTATACGATGTGTACAGCGTTTCATTGTTGATACCTTATACTTTGAACGCAAATGGCAATGTAAAGTTTCCCGTTAAACATTTCTTCAAAGGGAAATAAATCACAAAATATGAATCCGAGAATTATGGGGCTTTATCAAATGTAATTGTTGGAACATGATGAAGATATGTACGAAGTTTCATTGTTGTTCACCTTATACTTTGATAGTTATTGGCAAGGTTAAGTTCCATGTAAAAATACTTTTCCGAAGCGAAATAATTGAAAAAGTATGAATCCGAGAGTTACGGGTCTTTATTAGTTGTTTTCATTGAATCATGCTGAATATGTGTACATGATTTCATTGTTATAGATCAAATACTTTGACAGTTTTAAGCCATAGTTAGGTATCAGCTAAAAGTTAATTATCCCTCTCTTCAGTTAAATTAAACACTCTTCAATTGATTTGAACCTCTTTTCAATTAAATTAGACCTCTCTTCAATTGCAACTGAATTGAACCTCGGTCTAATACATTGAAGAGAGGTCAATACAATTGAAGAGTGGTTGAACTCAATTGAAGAGAGTTTAATTCAATTGAAGAGAGGTCTACTTCTAGACGCGCGAAAAATAATGGAATTAAATAATTGGTGCTGCTTAGATCTACCCATTCAAGGCGCGAAATTTGAACCAACTGTGTTTTTGTTAAGTGCACATAGTTTACTCGAAATAGTTTGTAATTTGCACATTAAAGCAAGTATACATTGATTGACAACTTTGTGAAATTGGCTTACACTATTGTGAACTATAAACACACTTTAAAATGTTCCCACAAATAAAAATATATAACAAAACATTATTAAAAGTGGAGCGTTTCTTTTGGCGTTCAGTATATTTATTTTATCTCCTCTTTTCAGATTAAGAACCATGCCACGTCAGGGACCTCATATGATGAAACCGAGTGAAATTCGATTTACGCATGGACAAATAAGTTCTCGTTTCAAAAATGGGAAACACGTCTTAAAAACATTGACCGAACTGAGAAGCGGAGAAATATCTGTAAAAGACATTCCGAAAATAACAGTAGTTAAACGCCATGATCTCTTTTTTTCTATCGACAACAGACGGTTATGGATGTTCCAGCAGTTTGAACTCATAAAAAAAGAGCTTGGTGAAGAGTTGCTCGTCCCTTTTAAATTTGGTCATGAGATAGTGCACATGAAGTTCAGCACGAGAAATGAAGGACAATCTGTGTCTTTCCGAGACAAATCGGTGTCGTATGAGGCAGCTATAAAAGTGTCAACCATAAGGTATTCTAGCGATACTGTACACGTCTGTGACATGGACACCATTATGCAAATAGATAATGGGTCGCTGACAATCGCAGACCTTCCAAAACTGACCGTTGTGTATATGGGTGGTGCATATTTTGCGCTAGACAATGAACTGTTATGGATTTATAAAAAGTATGCCACTAGCGATTTAGAGATTTCAGTAAATATAGGAATGTACAGAGACCTACCTACCAAAGTTTTCGAAAGGAGTTTCTCTGGAACTGATGCTGAAGTTAAACTGTTGTTTTCGCAAAAACCAAAGCAAATCAAATTAAAAGGAAAACATTCGAGAAAAATTAATATGAAAATCGAAGCGGGCGTTCTCGATGACTGGTCGTACTAGTACACCTTTTGCTCTGAGTCGTGTATTTTGCCTAGATATACGTTGAATCATGGCCTTATATTCATCAAACATTTGAGCGCAAGAATCGGACTCGACTCAAAATCTTTAATTCCAAATAAAAACAAATTACTATATTTACTTACAGAAACGAGTAATTTTAAAGGTAATTTAGCAGAAAATGTCTGAAAATCACAATTCCTACCCATATCATTGCACCAAGAGACACAGCCAAGAGCACCTGTTTGTAAACGTGATGCTACAACTAAAGTGCCTTTGTAAGATGTGAGTCTGTGTTGGTCTTAGGACAGATCCTTTCGTTATACTCCGTTTAGGATAGTTTCTTTGGAAGATATATCAGTATCAGAAACCATGCACTGTCTTAACGAGGTAAGAAGTAATTGAATTGAATTGAATGTTGTTGAACGGCTCATCAACACAGTAAAGGTTATTTAGATCTGCCCCAGAGAGAGGGGAAGGATACATAGGAAAATCCGGGAACCATGCCCTACTCTTATTAGATTCCTACTGGTTCTTTAACGTGCTCGGAGGATAGACCGATACACGGGACCGCCCGGTTAACGTCCCCATCCGACGGACGAGGCTAAGAACACACCGACGAAACTCAGTGGCACCAAGGATGATTGAACCCGGTGCCTCCGGTTACAAATCCGCCGCGCTACCGACTGCGCCACGCTAGCCCTCAAATAGACGATGCACCTGTGTTATAAACGGCGAGTGTGTGCAACAGAACTGTACTGTATAACGATTTTTTTAGAACGAACAATATTGCCCCGATTGTGTTTCCATGTCAGTTTCTTGTAGTCACGTATCGTTAAGTTTTGTAGGCGCTGTTTGACATGAATATTTTGGCAAAACCCAGATTGTGAAGTATGGAGTAGTTTGTATTTGTTTAAATAACATGTGTTTTGTGACATGTTTTTTCAATAATTTTGAAACATTGAATATTGAATGTCATCTGAATGTTGTCTAACGACTCGTAAACACTGTATATTTCATTTAGAGCAGCCCGAGAGAGAGGATACATAATAATCCGTTAACCGTGCCCAACGTTTACTTAACAGAGTAACGCAGAGTGTAATAAACTCCGATCCACGGTACCGCCCGTTTCACGCCCCTATCTAAGGGACGATTTGTTTGTGGGAATGGTACTTTACGCCATTTTAGCACATCTTAGGCCATATATGACGTTCAATTTGTTTGCGGTAGAGGCTGACCACCCCGTATTCATATATAACCAGTACTGTATACCTCCCGCAAACCGTAAGAATTGTCCCTTACTCACTTGAAAAGTTGACTCCCAGTGGGACAGTGGGAGCTCCCAGTAGGACAGTGGGATAGCGGACGAGGCTAAGAGAACCAACCGATAAGGCTCCAGATATCAAGTACACAGTGATAGCCACATTAACACACATTTAACAGTTTTATTTTTATAGTACTACCAAAGACATTATTTTAGATAGAATTTATTTTGAGGACTACCGCCGCTTGAAAGGCAAATATTCAACCACTTTGCCACACTGGTAAATCAATATCGAGACTGTAGGAAAACATGTATATATCGTTTTGTGAACAAACAGTTCTCCCGTTTCGTAAGATTTGAACAAAATATGACGTGAAGTTATTGTGAACTAAACGCCATATATAACGTCGTAAGTGAACAATCATAGTTTTCGGGAAAGTGAAAAAAACGGGCTGACAGTAACAACTGTGTGAATTCTCCGAACAATCTCATATAACATAAGCTGTAGTTTGCTTTCTCATAAAACAAAGTATTTGTTATTTCAAAAAATTTAATTTTGACTTTGTAATCTGAGCAATTGCACTTACGACCTTATGTTATTAAATATTCGGAAAGGAAGATGTTCATAAAAAAGTTGTATCTGGCAGTTAGACCTTTTAAAATATGGTAAAATAGGATTATTACTAGAGTAACGTGTTCTGGAAGTTTGTATCACCTCTCGTAGGTAAATGCCAGATCAAGGATCACACGAGAGGCGGAGCCTCCTGATCTGGATTTACCTACGAGAGGTGATATAAACTGTAACGTGTTCTGGAAGTTTGTATCACCTCTCGTAGGTAAATGCCAGATCAATGATCACACGGGAGGCACGTTACTCTAGTAACGATCCTTTTATTATATACCTCTTACACATCATTAACATAGAAATATTTGCATTGTTATTGCATACACATGCAATAAAGCATACAGGCCCGTAGCCAGGTTTTTGAAAAGGGGGTGCGGATTTCGCTGCAACGCGGCGAATTGACCCACGAAGTGGCGATGGGGGTAGGTGCGGGAGGGGGTGTCCCGCTCCTGCAGGTGGGGGGTTAGGGGGTCCTCCCCTTAGAAAATTTTGAAATTGAAACGGTAAATCATGCATTCTGGTGACTTTTATATCTTAAAGTACACTGACAAAAAAATCTTGACTTGTCCAAAAAACGCCCCTGGCTACGGGTATGGCATATTATTTCTCGATAAAGTGAAGCGGGAAAATGTATGTAGTTTTAAGGTGTTGGTGTTCATTGGTCTGACCGACTTGTTTTGTTTGTATGACGTAACGTCGTCTTGACGTTCTCGCGCATAGTGGCGTAAAACTTGCTTGAATCATTGGTAAAACCTCTGTTCTATTTTTAGTAAGATAGTGATACTAATTCTATTTCTAGTAGCATAGTGATAACCTGTTGTGTGATACAGGTTGTTGTATTCCATTGTAAGAAAATGAAGGTACTGTGTATATATTATTGATAGGTATATACTAAAAGCGATTATTAAACCACTGTAAGTGTCTTATAAAAGTTTGCTAGTTCATGCTACACTGTTGGTCGAAATGTAGAATGCATATGGGAAAATGCGTGTGATGACAACATTACAATATATATATTAGAAAATGTTCTATTTTTTAAAGTTAAATCAAACGGATATAAAAAAAACATGCTCTTATTATTATAAATTTAATTAAATAGTAATGGTCACTTAACATACAAATAGTATTAATTTAATTAAATAGTAATGGTAACGTAACATACAAATAAAGACATGAATTATGTTTCAAATTAATTGTTGTAACAATTATAACATTTAAAAACAAAGAACTGGGAGTTGGATTCACCATGGATATATGTCTATGAATTCACTAATGAAAAGAAAACTAATCAATCACGAACAAACATTAACACATGGTCCTATACCCTCTGTAGTCTATAACGTTACATTGTATTTCACGTACCCTTGATATCCTTATATATTAGGTCCCAATACCCTATATATTCGTACATACTATGTTCCCTTGTCCTATTTATCTTGAAATAGTGTGTCCCCGCAACCTATGTATGTTACATTGTATTTCCCCGTACCCTCTGTATCCCTACACATTATGACCCCATACCATATATGTCCTTACATATTATGTACCCATATCCTATATGTCCTTACATATTATGTCCATATAACCTCCCTATGCTTACAGTGTATGTCCCCGTACTCTCTATAACCTTTCATAGTATGTCCCCATACCCTAAATACTAGTATTCTTATATATTATGTCCCTATGCCCTATATATTTTTTAAATAATATGTCCCAATACTCTATATTTTCTTACATATTACGTCCCCATACCCGCTATATCATTACATACTATGTCCCCATACCCTATATTATATCCTTACATATTATGTCCCCATACCCTCTATATCTTTACATATTATGTCCCCATAGCCTATATATATTATGTCCCATACCCTCTATAGCATTACATATTATGTCACCATACCCTCTATATCCTTATATTCCCATACAGGCGCGTAGCTACGCGTAGGCCTTGTAGGCCCAGGCCTGCATATAATTGAATGATTTAACATTTTGAAACAATTGAGAATGTAATAGCATTTCAGTTCTATAATAACTAATAACGATCACATTTGTAACAAACATTGTTTGTTTGGAATTTTACATATCCAGACCATAAATAATTCGAAAGGCATGTGTTCTTTTTAAAGATCTGTGCGCCCAACCCCCACGCCCCCTGGATGAAACATATTGATCGTAACTCACACTCTTAACTGTTTTCCTAAGAGTATATGTAACAGCTGATGCAAATTAGGTAACACCATAATTAAGACATTGTAGTAAGCTGCGACTGAATGGAAATGGACAGACATAAACACTGATATTACTAAAATACAGACATTCTCATGGGTGGATGTTCGGATGAATGGATGGACAGACATGTATACATGCTTCTTATTTAACACTTTTTTTACAAAATTTATATGAACAGCCTGTCGCAACGGGTTTACAATATCAACATCATACACAATGGGTGCATTTCAGTCATAGTGAATTTTAAAACATGGCTGTAAATTCGTTTATAGACAGGACATAAACCGCTTGATATGTTCAATGACGTGAAAAATACTAGACGGTAAACTATATCAGCTGTTTATGTTTTTAAAACATTAAGATTGAAAATAAGTATATATCATACAAATGTCTAATCATGTATGTGTACGGCAAAAACGTATGTAATCATAACATCTCCAATATATATATCACAATTATTAAAATCTGATATAATAGTTAACTAAAACAAATCTTTATTTCAACTAGTTCATAATGCAACCTCCACTGAGGGAGAGAAATGCCTACTATTTAAACTGCGTAGATGAAATATTGTAAAATATCAATTTACCACTATCTTTTGAAAATGTAAAACTATTCAATTCGTAAACAGACATTTAATTTGATATGTATAGCTTTAAATTAGCAGAGCGACGTTAATAATGCATATCTTTTAGTACATTTTGAAAGCCCCATTGTGAAAAGATCTGGGTGCAAGAGATAGTATTACTATCAAAATAATGACACAGGTTAAATATCCACAAAACTTTAACGAATGAATGAATGGATGGTGTTTTATGGCACGTCGACACATAAATAGGTCATATTGTGCGCAAAAACCGATGACTCATGAAAGAAAGAGGAAGTAATTAAAAATAATGTAAACGTATAAGGATAAAACTATCTACAAATAAGGGATGATATGGTAGCAATATAAACTATGTATATATATATAAATCAACAAATGCCAGCCAACGGGCTTGTAAACAAGTTAATACATATATGAAAATATTATATTGATTTATAAAGTCTGATTTCTTTAAGGAAATCTAAAACAAGACTAAAATCTATAGTATCAAATAACTCTTTCAAAGTATTAACTGTGTAGTATCTTTGTCGCATTGGATCAAAGTCTACACACTCCAAGTCACTTTAACGAGATTAAATCATAATTATCATAAATATTTTCAGTTCCCAAACTAATAAATGTGACTAACATATTTCGCAAGTAGCCTAAGTCATATTAAATAGTTTGAAAACTTGAAGTTGAAGACCAGAATAACACCAACGTCTCTCTTGTGTTAGGCAACTGCGTGGAGACAACAGTGAGAACTCGAATTGACTCTGCTGAGTTATGTGGGTGAGAAAGCTCTGTATGTAAGTTGTGCATTCCATATCTCATATGTATCCTTATATAATATGTCAACGCACTCTCTATATACTTATCATAATATATGTTATCCCTATACCCTATATATCCTTACATATCACAGCCCCGTACCATCTTTACATAAATTATATATCTCAATGTCCACAATGTCCTCATATACGTGCATATTATCTTATTTCTTTCGATACAAGTGGAAACGCAGTTGTACATTTACTTGCAAGCTTAGGTAAGGTCGTATCTACCAGTTAAGACCCAACTGTTTATAAATTGTAAGGTCGTATCTACCACTTACAACCTTGTATGATATTATAGCCTTGTAGTTACGACCTTTTTGCAAAATATAGCACATCTGCTTTCACTTACGACAAACAAAAAGATGCATACATCCTAGTTCAGCATTTGAACGTTGTTACAGTTGACATCTCCGACTGACTGTACAACGTTCAGCGCAAGCGTACAGTAAAAATCCAGGATTATCGATAGGCTTCATTTTGATGCGTAATATCTATAATAATGTATATGTTCTGATAAAATTATGAACTATAATCAATCAAAAACAGATTTATTAAACATAATATGTGCAAAACGTTGTACTATATACAGTATAAATGTATTAAATTGATAATTTTGTTTTCATACATTTACTTTTGTTATCAGATCTCGACATCAATATCACGTGACTAAACGGTGTTAATTGATTGTTATCTAACCGTGTAATTTGGCAACTCCCCAACAGTTCATACCGCCCCGACTGCAAAACGCGGGATATACCACTGCTGTAATAGTGTGTGTTACCCTTTGATTTTTGCATTGTGTATGAAATAATATTGGCATTCATATCTCGGTCCAATTAAAAAAGAATAACTTACATTATCATTACAAATGGCGTATTTAATAATATATGCTGCCAAAAAGTCCACTGCACAGAAAAGTGGAGGTCATGTAGTACATGTATCTTTTTAATCCGAGCCTTCACTGACTAAAAGCTTTCTTTCTTTCTTTTGCTTTGGGGTACACAGCCAGATGAAATATCAAAATCGTTAAAGGGCTGGTAAGGTCAGAGAAGACTCGGATAAGTATAAGAAAGAACTTGTCTCATGAATGAATGCTCCCTATAAAAACATAAACACTGAGATGCCAAAATATTGTATTCATACACTCATTTCAATATAATCAACAAAAAAACCTCACAATTTTAACATGACAATGCTTGAAATATGTAACAAATAGATCAACAATGTTTTATAAATAAAAAAATGGCAGTTTAAACCCAAGAATGTTGCTACTTAAATTGGAAATGTATTTATGTTGGAAATTAGTAGATCTATAGATATAATAATAATAATATTATTAAAGGGACAAATGACAAGCTTGCTGTCTGACACGTTTTCTTTCCCACATGTAAACAAATAAAAATGTGTGTATTCATAAAGATCACATTTTATTATATATTTAGTTACACATGTATTGAGCCCCATCACTGTTTCCCTTTCACTGTTATGTTTCACTGCTGGTACTACCTTTGTCAAAAACACTTTTTTTTCTTTCTTTTTTTTTTTAAATCTGATTGAATGTGCATCATTCGATTAATTTAAACTGATTCATTTTACATTGATTGTAACGAAAGCTCTCTGAACTTATTTTAATCACTCTAGATGTATTCCTGGGTAAAACCAGTACGAAGCAATGCATATAAGGTGTCTTGCTCAGGGACACAACACATACATGTATAGTCATGTACCCACGACTTTTCAATCGTGGGTCCAAATCTCTACCACTAGACCACAGTGCTCCAAACTGACTAAGAAATGATTGGAAAAAGAGTATGACAGGAGACATTTTGGAAGTTTTGAAAAATCTGTCAGTGAATTAAGCTTCTTACCACATAATTCACTGAATCTGTCAATTTTCAGGAATTGTGATCATTTTGACTTCCTAATTTTTTCAAAAGCCTTTTTTTATCATTAAATTGCACATCACTTAATGAGTTAGAGATTATTGAAGTCCATCAAGTATTTTAAAAGTATAGTGAGTTATAGTGAATTGTCCTTCATGAACTATTAAAATTCACAAATTATTCATGAACAACATGCAAAATGGCCACCTTCAAAATTGCTACAGTTGTTAAAACTCTGCAGAAACAGCTATGTTCATGAAAACAATGGCTCACAAAAGTTTAGATTGATCCCACTTACCAAGGGTATTTAAAAAAGATAGTTTAGTTGTTACTTTTTCACCGCCATTTACAAAAGCTCACAAAAGGTTAGACTGATTCCTACCTGGTGTATATTATCACACTTTAATTGCGATTCGAAAAGGATGATTGCTGTAGGAGCCACTGAGAATGCCAGTTATATTTTCAGTAGGGCTGCACTAAATTCCTGCTGGGATCAGGTGGAATCCCACTGCGACAAACGTGAATCCTGCCAAAAATCCTGCTGGGGCAAAATGGGGTCGCACACAAAAATTCCACTGGGACCAAGTAGGAATCCACTGTAAATCCCACTGGAATATAGTGTTGTTGACATTGCCTAAAAATAGTTTTTCTGCATGAGTTTCCAGGTTGTGGGTATATAATAAAAAGAATATGTGTGTTTCTTGAAGTGAGAATTTAAAACTTAGTGATGAAATTAAATCCTATGTTCACTACAAACCAACAAATATTTTCATTTCGTATGGTATATGTGTGTAAAGAACAAAAACATTTTACATTTAAAGAAACTAAGGCCAGTTTACGGGAATTTTTTAAAAAAATTGCAGTAGGAAGGACAAAATAAAAATAAAATTAAGACCAGCATTTACATATAATGAGTCTATAATAAAATTTAAAAAAAAGTAACTTTTTGAGACATTTTTTTATTTTCATGTTTTGGAAAACAACAACAGAAGAACTCATGATGTTTTTTCATCTGTTTTTTTATAACAGAAACTAATTTGTAGCAAAATATAGTGAAACCTCTAGGACCGCTGTCTTCCTTAGCTTGTTTTTGGATGCAAAACCCCTGCTATCCACAGCACTACCGGGACAGTCGAAAGTTCAAAGCCTGTTCTTTACACCTGCTATGTCCCAGGTTGGGTAGGGTCAGAGGTTATAAATGAGATTTTTTAGTAAATGTTTCAGCCTTCTCAGGCATAGGGATGCAGACTATGGATATGGCGGTCTGTCACAGGTCCAATGGTCAGTGAGTTTTTCAAAGTGAATAATTATATCAAAACTGTGTGAGCAAAGTATATAGTTTAGAACCGTTAGGTTTACTTATCTTCTGATTTGCTAACAGTCTATTAAATCATTTTAAAATTATTTTATTCTTAGAATTTTGTGATTATTGGTTTCAAGAAACTTATTACTCAATACTTAATCTGTTTGTCACAGCAATTAAAAGGCTCATTCAGTTCTGAGAACACACCGAGTTGCATCATAATAGCATGAAATGATGTCATAATAGCATGACCTGATGTCATTTTGGGGTTTCCTCACCATGCTCACGAACACTAGTTAAACCGGAAATAGGTCGCTGTGAAGTGTTTTTCCTAAACATGTCCGACAGGCGTGTAGGCACGGATGGTATCCATTGCCTTGTAAGTTTCTTATCTGTTTTTTAATGAACTTATCTCGAAACGATTTTTAATAAAAACAAAACGTTTAACCTGAATTGAAACAGCGATTGCTTTGCTGACACAAGCAAATACGTTTATGTAAAAAAGGGTAATTTATTTTTATTTTGACCAATTAATAATTTTAAATGCCTAGTGTTAGGTAGAAAAGATCAAGCAAACTACCATAGATATACTGATAAAAATAACTTTAGCAAGTAAATAACATATAAATCCCGTGGACCAGATTCGAGGATATGTGTAGAAGCGGTCATTGGCAATATAACTTACATAATTATCAGTTATATTAAGGGAATAAGTCTCAAAAGAAATATGCGAAAACAATAGAAATATGTGGTAATCTACATGTTTACTGAAATATAATTTCACTCTTATTTCAAAGGGAGGTAATTTCACAAATGGTAAACTTTGGTCCCTATATCTTTATAATGGTAAGGAAAGTGTCGATTGTTTTATCGTTTTTTAAACTTGATAACAGTCACTTTGTAATGTTTAATCTTGCTCTTTACCTTATTTGTATTTTTAAATGTGAAATAGTATGTTTAATGGGAGATAACTCTGATACTTACAATACATTGGAATACAAGGTGAAAAAGAAGATCAACCTAAGTCATGCAGATGACTTAAAACACAATATAAAATTACATTACATTTATTTCAGCTAGATGTTCATAAGGGCTTGCTAAACATTTTTTTTCAGTATATATAGATTTGTTTCAAACAGTACATGTATATCTGATATGTTACAACACCCATTTTAAAGCAGTACATACATGTTTCATCGTTTTTTCTTCAATATATCGATATGGTCGATACGCTTCACATCCTATCAATGACATCCATAATTCACCGGTTCTTAACATACCCATGAGGCCAAATACAATTATGTACATGGCTCCAGTTTCCCGACCCCACGGGGCACGACTATTTTTGACCCCGGGGACTTCATTTGAACAAAATTGATAGTCTAGCCAATGGCTGTCATTTTAAAAGTACAACTGTCAAAATCTGTCCAGCGGTTCTTGACAAGATTTTTTAAATTTCGACGATGTTTGGTAATGGCGACCATCTTGGATGTCGCGCAGACCTAACTTTAGCAAATCTAAAAAGTATTCATCTAAAGATCATCCATGAAGTTGTATTTATCACATAGTGACACACCTAAACGAAAAACACAGTCCTTCGGGGAAGAAGCTCAACTTTCGAGTCCTTGTCTATCTACTGGGAAACTAATTTGAAAGGCATAATTGTCAATCTCATTAAAATCAAATCCTAATTACAACTTGATACTCTCCGCTTCTAGTGTAGATTATCGTAGCGTGATAAAGGGTCCGATTTGAATGAGATTGGCATAATTGCCTTACAGATACTTGTAATATATACCTGGTAATGAACAATTGAAATTTAAAAAAGACAAATAAGCTTACATACAAAACTGTAGCCTATTTTTAAACAAGAGGTCAATGACCTTGAAGCTCTACTGATAGTTTTTTTCATGAAAATTCGTCAAGTAGTTTCAGAGGAGTAGTCGCTAAAACTTTTCATTATATAAAACTATGTAAACAAAGATGGCCGCTGGCGGCCATGTTTAACGTCAAATCAAAATAATCTTTCAATCAACACCATGTCTTACTGATCATTTTAGAAAAAGTCCCATATCAATATCACTTGTAGTTTTCAAGGAGTAGTCGCTACAAACTTGTATTTTGAAAATCTATTTTTAGCCATGGTGGCCATCTTGAATTTCCGGCCGACCTGAAATTTTGCTAGGATCAATTAGACATCAAGAGCAACATGAAAATCCGTCGAGTAGTTACAGAGAAGAAGTCGCTACAAGTTTTTACTAGATAACTCTATGTAAACAAAGATGGCCGCTGGCAGCCATGTTTAAAATCGCATCAAAAGATTTTCGACAAGGACCAACATCATTTCATGCTGATCATTTTAGAAAAAGTCGTGGCGGCCATATTGAATTTTCGGCCGACCAGAAATTTTGCTAGGATCAATTAGACATCAAGAGCAACATTCCTGGGAAGTTTCATCAAAATCCGTCAAGTAGTTTCAGAGGAGTAGTCGCTACAAGTTTTCACTCTATAACGCTATGTAAACAGAGATGGCCGCATGTTTAACGTCGCATCAAAACGATTTTCGACAAGGATCAACATAATTCCATACTGATCATTTTAGAAAAAGTCCCATATCAATATCACTTAGAGTTTTCAAGAAGTAGTCGCTACAAAAATGTTTTTTAAAAATCTATTTTTAGATTTAGAGCCCATCTTGGATTTCACATCACCATGGATTTTTGCTAGGATCAACTAAACTTCATGGGAAACATTTCTGTAAAGTTTCATGAAAATCCATTCAGTAGTTTCAGAGGAGTAGTCGCTACAAAAAAAAGTTTACGGACAGACAGACAGACAGACGGACGACGGACACCGCACCACGGCATAAGCTCTGCTGATCTCTGATCAGTAGAGCTAAACAACTACATACCAGTTAGATTTAGGCATAAACCGTGCTAATAACTTCCAACACAGAAAAAATGAGCTTCCTGATTTATCTATGTGAAGTCTATAAAGGAAAGTGAAAGTAGGAAAAAACTTCTGTTTGACCTAATGCATCTTTCTTTTTTTATCTGGTGTATATAGCAAAAGTAAAACTAGAAAAATGTTTTGTTCGACCTAATGCATTTTTTTTTATCTGCCTAGGGAGTGCCCTTTTGTAATTACTGCACAAGGAGCATCATGTACGCTAATGCCATAGGGTCTACCAATATTTGATATTACCTTGTTGGCACCCGGTTCATCTAATTCCCTACCCCATGTTCATCAGTGATGTCTTATCCTCGGGGTATCTCCGTCGACAACCCCCTCCCACCGATGGAGGAAAACACTGATATGTGCATCATAATGGTAACAACTTACTGCTCTGATCCTTCCTAATTTAAGGCATAAATTTTCCAATGAAAATATCTAAAAAATTATGACAAAAAAGTAATAGTATTCAACTTAGCATGCGGTCTAGTGTTGGGAATCGGTTGAAAATTCATGATCGATCATCAGAATATTTAACCGACCGATTATCGATCATTAATCGATTAAACATGGCTGCTATAAAAGACAATTGTTTGCCTTTTTCAGACTATAATTAAGAAAAGGTCACATTTCAAGTATGTTCTGATAATAAAGGAACTGAATGAAAATTGTGATACCCACTATAAATATTTGCAAAATTATAACTCATTTTTAGTTTCTTGTATATTTAAGTACAAGAGAATGAAATAAGCCATAATTTTCAGCAACGGAGTAAAGTCGATCATGATTAATCGGAACAGCACTAATGCGGTCTCAAAAAAAGGCTTGTTGACATAGCTTAATTTTGGGGCAAGTGACTTTTGAAATTGGTAAACTTCGTAAGATTCTTGGTCATGATCACTTTCATACTATCTTTGTTAAACTTGTTAAAAAGATTATCAAAAGAGGTTATGACCCTATCATTTTGCAACGTACTGCATGCTTGGTGGTGGACCCTTTTACAGTTCGCCACTATGCTTTCCTCTTTAATTGTACGATGACCGGACAGGCTGTGGACCCTATGATGACGCCTACCTAAAACCCATTGGGACGGTGGCGTTTGATGTTTGTCCATGATCTTTCTTGTCGTGCCCTTAATGGTGTATTCTCTTACTGCTCTGGCTTCTGCCAAGTCATTGAGTACCTTCATTGTGGCTTTCTAGGCTATTGTTTTTTTGTATTATATTTACACGAGCATATTTGTGTTTTACTTATATTGCCTATTGATGCTGCATTGTTGGTTAGAGATTAGATCATGGCGGGGATTTTTTTATTTACACTGTCCTGTTTTAATGGGATGACAGTAGGGTAAGTGTGAGGTTTGGTGCATCCTAGAACCGGTTTAAACCCCTGGTGGCCTACTTTGCCACTGACCGTTCCAAGGCGGTAG
Organism: Cyrtodaria siliqua; assembly: GCA_037043455.1. Lineage (NCBI taxonomy): Eukaryota > Metazoa > Mollusca > Bivalvia > Adapedonta > Hiatellidae > Cyrtodaria > Cyrtodaria siliqua. Next base: position 176,619 of record JAWPHD010004143.1, on the reverse strand, counting down.
CCCTATTGTCAACCCTTTTAGTGTTTGTGGTGTCGTTTGCGTTTGTTGTTGCTTTTGCCTTCTTGTTTGTCTGTTTTCGTGTTTGTTTGTGTTTTGTGGTTTACTGTCCTCCTTGAATGCTGCTTTCCCTGTCCGATATTTTTATATTTCTTGGCAAGTGACATTTTAGGCAGGACAAGTAGATTTTCAAAATATTTCCAGACCCTGTAATTCCAAACTTTAAAAAAAAATCCAGGGGAGTGTTTTAGCCAGTTTCCAGAGGGTCATGGGGAGTGGTAGACTTGGGCTAAGGAAGGGATATCCAAGAGGGGTGTTTATGAAAACAAAATTCCTTGGGTGCTGGGGGAGGATTTTAATACACCCGCTCCCGCACCCTGGTGTGTGATGACATCGAAAGCAGATAACAAAGTGATCCTAATAATGCAGGAGACACCACTATTAAAGCAATATTTTCATAATGACTACCCCACCCCAACTGGAATATCCGCCTCCCCACATCGCAGATACTTAACCCTTTTTCGACAGGAAAAATCCAAGAGAGGGGGGTGGATTTCTTTTTGATTTTTTTTAGGGTGTGTGGGTAAGGAAGGTTTTCAGAGGATAGCTTACAAATCAGCAGAAGAAGTCAAGATAACTGTAATTGGAATGAGATGATAATGATAAATCTGTGCAGGAAGTAAATATTCGACAAGTGCTCAATACCTTGGCAGATGATAGCGTAATCATGTTCAGTGATGGATCAGCTTTGGGAAACCCAGGTCCAACAGGAGCAGGAGTAGCGATTTTCATGGAGGGCTTAAATTCAGAACCGGTGTGTATCAAGAAAGCTATATGCTCAAACGGTAACAATTATATCGGTGAAAAAATGGGAACAGAACTAGGATTGCAGTACTTGGTAGATCAACCACAAATGATGGACAAACAAATACATATATTTGTAGATTGTCAACCAGTTATTACTGCAGCATTTGGATCCCAGATACCAACCACACGAATAAGTCATTTTAAACATCAAAAGAATTACAGCATTGCTGAAAGACAAAGGAAATAGCATTTTTATTCATTGGATTCCTGGTCATAAAGACATTGAAGGTAATGAATTAGCAGACCATTTGGCTATAGAGGCAGTTTAAGAAATGATAGACAAGAAAGAAGACTTTTATGAAGGAGTAGCAGATCAGCTTAATGAAAAAAAGGTTAGAAGAAAAGTGGCAACGTTCTTTTGAAAATTCATCTACATCAGAAAAACTTCAAGAGATTATTCCAAAAGTAAATATAAAGAAAAGGAAGATAATTGGCGAAGAAAGAGAAGTAACAGTGATCATCCATCAATTAATCAGTGGTGTCACAAAGCTGAACCATTATATGAGTAAAATAGACCCTGAAAAGTCAGAGCTATGTGAATTTTGTAAGGTGAAAGAAACTATTGAACACTATTTATACGATTGTGACAGATTTACTACAGAAAGAACACAGCTTGAAAATACATTTGAACATATTATAGCAAGAGACAGTCTGGAAGTATATCATATAAACCTACAGTTCTAACGGGAAACACAGACAGTGCAGCAGTTGCAACAAACATGGAGATTAGAATGGCATTTGGAGTATACCTAAGAAATTCTGGAAGATTAATTGTCCATAATTAATTATTTAATTATATAGTAACCATAGCCAGAGTTATATTGGCAAATGAATATACAACAACAATTTTTTTTTAGATTTTTCTAAGGAGGGTAAGGAAGGTATTTCTAGGGTGTGGGATGGATTTGAGAAGAAAAACTTACTAAGAATGTGGCGGGCAGTATACTGCAGTGGCAGGGGAGTATACTGGTGGGTGGGGAGTGGGGGAAAGAAACGTTTTTCACTGGGGTGGTATTTTGAAGAGAAAAAAACCTGGGGGTTGGGGTAGGCTAAGGTGGGGTATAAAATATGTAAGTAAGTTAGTAAGTAACACTAACGACCTTATAATTGTTCACTATACCTTGTCTCTAGTCATATATTTTGAATAATATAAACCTGTATACTCCCCTGCCATGTGTGCTACACAAACAGAATACATCACTTTCGTATTGATGTAGCATTAACTGGGTATACACAGTATTCACCCTAGGACAATTATAATTTAATTACATACAATCTCCAATGTGTTCATGATTTCTATAAAAACAAGCTTTAAGTTGTAAGTTGTGTGTTTTTGATAACTGTGGTCGTTCCTTTTAGAAATTGTCAATGCTAATATCGTTTTACACAGTTAGAATGCAGCTATTAACAGCTATTGAAAGTAGCTATCCCACCAACAACAGCCAAATTTTACAACATATGTAAACCGTTTCTAAACCTACTGACGACGAAGTATATATGTAAATTACCTATTTTGAGAATAAAAACTATAGACGCAATATAAACGGCTTTAACCAGCCAGGCCATAACCAAAATTGGAGAGTCAAAGTAAGAGTTACCAACTCATAATCCAGTTTACGCATATTCAATCACGGGTATTTTAAAAACCCGTGAATGAAACTTTACTTTTAATCGGCACATTATTATATGACCTGAACACCTGACTAGATTTTTGATAAACGATTTTGTAGTGTATTTTTGCCGTTATTTGGAGGGTTAATTTCTTTAATCAATAGTTTTCGGTGTCTTAAACAAATATACACAGCTTTAATAAACTGAATATTAAAATTTATTATATACTTCCCAGTGAAATAGTGGATTGTATGGTTAGCATAATGAACTTATATTCCCACTCACGGAAAAAATAGAACTACTTTTTTTCTACATTTGCTTATAACAGTCATAATTCGTGTCAACGTTTAGAACTATATTCTGTGCGCACTAAATATATGTAAATCGCCTCACGCGCTGGTGTTACTATATTTATCCGCGAATACGTTAAAGAGGAACTGTCAGAACGAAACGTATTTTCTGTTTGAAACAGTTTGGCAGTGTTGCATGATAAAAAGTATATAATAAATAGAATATTTGTTGGTTTGTCGTGAATATAGGATGTATTTTCATCTCGAAGTGAGAAAACATATTTTCACGAGTGTTTTAGAGAGAAAACTTATATTTCACTCGTGCTAAAGCACTCGTGAAAATATAAGTTTTCTCACTTCTCGATGAAAATAAATCCTATATTCACGCACGAATGAAAATATAAGTTTTCTCACTTCGAGATGAAAATAAATCCTATATTCACGACAAACCAATACATATCCTCTATATATTTTCTTGTGCAGCTGTTACAATGCAAAGCTGCAGAGGTTATCGGGTATGTAGTGTATATCTCACGCGAGTGTATGCACCAAAAGATAAGCTCATTTACCAATAGATAAGCTCACGTACCAATAGATACGCTCACGTACCAATAGATAAGCTCACGTACCAATAGATACGCTCATTTACCAATAGATACGCTCATGTACAAATAGATACGCTCATGTACCAATAAGATACGTTCATTTACCAATAGATACGCTCATGTACAAATAGATACGATCATGTACCAATATATACGCTCATGTACAAATAGATACGCTCATGTACTATAGGTTATTGCATTTGTATGGCTAAATATTACTTGGAACGAGTTGTTTTAGCGAAGGACGACGAGCTTGCGAGTCGTCCTGCGCCAAAACAACGAGTTCCAAGTAATATTTAGCCATACAAATTCAATAACCTTTTTATTGTATACTTTCATATTGTTTTTGATCAATGTTAATTGTATGACTATTACTTTTCATTGTATTTGTGTTATTTTTTATAGCTTTTGATGGAATTCCTATCTTGCCATTCAGTTTCATTTTGTGTGGATGATTATTTTGCGCGAAAACGACGTCGACGTCGGATGACGTCATTAAAAACATCAATGGATTTTCTGAAGTTTGTTTACCATTCGATAAGGTTAAAAACAGTGGGTGAGTGACCATTTGAATTATTTTATCAATTTTTGCCATAAAAGGTTGTAAAAAAACTCGTATTTTTTGTTGACACTATAGGAAGGATTCCGTTATTTTTATTTGAAAGTAGTTCCTTATTTCTATTTCGCGGCTCTTAGCAAGCACGAGCAAAAGTTCTCGTGCAATATCAATGCGTGCAATATCGTAGCATATTGCACGCTTAGCTCAATGCAAACTAAACGGGACAATATGAAAGTAAACAATAACAAGAGTCCCAAGAACGCTCTACTGGCTGTTATACAATTGATGAATCGAGTCGTACTACATGGTGTCTAGAGTGTACACAAGGTTTTTCAAGTATTTGACCTAGTGACCTAGTTTTTGACCCCATGGGACCCATTTTCGAACTTGACCAGAATATAATTAAGACAACATTTCGACAAAGTTTCATCAAGATCGGGTCAGAAATATGGCCTCTAGAGTGTACACAAGGTTTTTCAAGTATTTGACCTAGTGACCTAGTTTTTGACCCTGTGTGACCCATTTTCGAACTTAAGCAAGCTATAATTGAGACAAATATTCTGACAAAATTGCATCAAGATCGGATCAAAAATATGGCCTCTAGAGTGTACACACGGTTTTTCCAAATTTTGACCTAGTGACCTAGTTTTTAACACCATGTGACCCATTTTTGAACTTGACTAAGATAAAATTAAGACAAACATTTTGACAAAGTTTCATCAAGATTGGGTCAGAAATACGGCTTCTAGAGTGTACACAAGGTTTTTCAAGTATTTGACCTAGTGACCTAGTTTTTAACCCCGTGTGACCCATTTTCAAACTTGACCAAGATATAATTAAGACAAACATTCTGACAAAGTTGCATTAAGCTCGGGTCTAAAATATGGCCTCTAGAGTGTACACAAGGTTTTTCCAATATTTGACCTAGTGACCTAGTTTTTGACCCCACATGACCCATTTTCGAACTTGACCGAGATTTCATTGAGACAAACAATTAAGATTAACATTCTGACAAAGTTGCATCAAGCTCGGGTCAAAAATATGGCCTCTAGAGTGTACACAAGGTTTTTCCAATATTTGACCTAGTGACCTAGTTTTTAACTTCATGTGACCCATTTCCGAACTTGATCAAGATATAATTAAGATAAACAATTTGACGAAGTTTTATCAAGATTGGGTAACAAATATGACCTCTAGAGTGTACACAAGTTTTTTCAAGTATTTGACCTAGTGACCTAGTTTTTGACCCCACATGACCCATTTTTGAATTTGACCGAGATTTCATTGAGACAAACATTCTGACAAAGTTTCACCAAGATCGGGTCAAAAATATGGCCTCTAGAGTGTACACACGGTTTTTCCAAAGTTTGACCTAGTGACCTAGTTTTTAATACCATGTGACCCATTTTTGAACTTGACCAAGATATAATTAAGACAAACATTTTGACAAAGTTTCATCAAGATTGGGTCAGAAAAACGGCTTCTAGAGTGTACACAAGGTTTTTCAAGTATTTGACCTAGTGACCTAGTTTTTAATCCCATGTGACCCATTTTCAAACTTGACCAAGATATAATTAAGACAAACATTCTGACAAAGTTGCATCAAGCTCGGGTCAAAAATTTGGCCTCTAGAGTGTACACAAGGTTTTTCCAATATTTGACCTAGTGACCTAGTTTTTGACCCCACATGACCCATTTTCGAACTTGACCGAGATTTCATTGTGACACATATTCTGACAAAGTTTCATGATGATTGCATCAGAAATGTGGCCTCTAGTGTATACACAAGCAAAAGTTCACAAGCAAAAGTTAACGGACGGACGGACGGACAACACACCATCCCATCAGCTCTGCTGGCCCTTGGCCAGTAAAGCTAAAAATAGATACGCTCATTTACCAATAAATAGGCTCATTTACCAATAAATAGGCTCATAAATAGGCTCATTTTCCAATAAATAGGCTCATTTACCAATATATACGCTCATGTACAAATAGATACGATCATGTACAAATAGATACGCTCATTTACCAATAAATAGGCTCATTTACCAATAAATAGGCTCATTTACCAATATATACGCTCAATTACCAATAAATAGGCTCATTTACCAATATATACGATCATGTACCAATATATACGCTCATTTACCAATAAATAGGCTCATTTACCAATAAATAGGCTCATTTACCAATAAATAGGCTCATTTACCAATAGATACGCTCACGTACCAATATATACGCTCATGTACCAATAGATATGCTCTTGTACTAATAGAGACGCTCGTGTAGTTATGTCCAAATATCGCAATATCCAGTTTATAACTGAAGTCCAATGCTTTTCAAATGAATACAGACTTTCTTTTTATTCATTTTTTTTTAAACGTACTAAGTTTCTGTTAAAAAAACACACACGAATAGAAAGTACGATTATTGTCAGCATATGAAGAGATAGTTAGCGTATCGTACATTGTCTCGTATTTATAGGTTATTAGATTTGTATTGGATATATGCACTAGTTCTTTCGCGTATTAATATTGCGAGACTTTAGGAGCGCAATATTTATCCGCGAAAGAACGAACGCATATTATAATAACATTTTTATTGCATGCGTATTTTTAAATTGAACAATAAAATAGGTTTTAACATTTGTGATGGATTTAGGTCCTTGTAAGTTGAATTAATACTTTTTCACGGGAATCGATCAGATTTGAGAAGAAACATGATTATATATTCTGGTTTAACCGCAATGCACAACCTCACATATTTCCCCATAACAAAACAAGCTTGTTTTCGAATAATTACAAAAACAAACACCCAATATATATTTACATCAACAAATACTGAAGATATGTCAGAATTTATTTGTGTTTGACCTTCAATATGTAAACTAATATAAACAGTTTTTACTAAGTCTAAAATAATGTTTCATTTTACCTATATCCCCGTTATGACTTTAGTTTTCGTCTGTTTCATTTGACCTATATCCCCGTTTCGTCTGTAAAAACGTGTGCACGCGTGTTTTTTTTAAACTTGTTTTTAAAGCTATTTGCCATTTTTTCTTAAGTCCAATTTATTAGAAATAGTCTGAAACTACCGTAAGTGCACGAACTATTAATTCCTATGATCGACATTCTCGCTTGCCAGAGTTGTGTAAACCGTGCGGACAATTTAACCCAGGAGATATGAGAATGATGATAGAAAAATAAATTGTGTTAATTTATCGTGAAATATCAAGCATCGTTCACTGCGCTAAATATTGTGTTATTTTTTTTACAAGGCCGAGTGAAACCTTTCATACACAATCAAAAAACAATGACGCAGTCTACACATAATTTACTTGCTTCGTGCAATCGGTGACGAGAGTGACAATTACTTATATATTTTCACACTCTTGCTTGAGTTGAACACACGATGCCATTGCGTCAGTATGAATGTAACTCCATGCTCAATCGTGAACGCCTGTATTGACTTTTCCTGCTACATTGAAAGTAACGGAGCTTGTAAACGCGTATGCAATAAATTGCCTTATTTAGAGCCGCCTTAGATGCAGGGCCGTACTCTTACTACCGAATGATGATATTGATTGCTATTGATAAGTCCGATACACGAGCTCGCCATCCGACGGGCGTGTCTTCCCAAAAGAACACGCCAAACACATATGGTGGCGCCAGTGAGGCTCGAATCCAAACGTCAGCTGAAAAATACGCGTTAACTATATACTTGACAGCATATTGGAAGGGTAGTTTCTGCCAAGTTGTATCGCCAGTGTCAAAGTAATTAACGCAGTTAATGAACAGTTTTCTATGAATACTTTAGAAACATATATACTCGGTAAAAACAGATTTGGACCAGGGTATATTAAGTCATATAAAAATAAAACTAGTGGACAGAATTTAAGTTTCTTTTTTTAGTAACCAAGGTCTACCATACCCGGTCAATTTGGTACCAGTAACATTAAATTCAAAACAAGATTTGATTTCAAAAAAGTATCGCGAACACGCAAAGGGTCTGTAAAAAATGTTGCAAAGTCCATAAAAAGTAACAGTTACAGACATTCGAGTAACCAATAAAAACATTATTATTTTTTTGCAAACTTTCATTGTAAACAATAATTATTGTTGATTGTTGATCTATTGTCAATTATCAACTGAGATAATAAGGGATAATAATAAAATCCGTCAACTGGTTTTCTTTTTATGCGGCATTATATGCCCTGGTCCAAACATTTTTTACCGAGTATATATTCGAAATGTTTATACCAAATTTTTAAAGCGTTTCCTGGTATTTTCCTTACTTCAAACTTTGATTGAATGACTACCAAAGTCGATTTCTAGCTTGACACATATGTGTAGATGGACGCCCCATTTTAACTGGATGACTAAATTATACTTACTCTAAACATTTTATCTTGATTCCATATGTTAACTTGATATAGTACATATACTGAAACGCAAAAGAAACGCAACTCGGGAATTTCCGCTATATATTGTATATACTGCACACTTAATTCCACATAATATTCCAAAGAAATCCCAAGATGTTTTGTAAAAAAAAAGTTGCACTTAAAAAAAGGACACAACTGTGATGTTGTAGACGTTTTAATCACACCTTGTAACAAGAAATTCATAAATGTTGAAGTTCCTCTTTGAAAAACTGAGCCAGTTCAGTACTGTATTTTACGTAAAGAGTTTGCAAAATTTTGCATCCTAAGTTTGCTCACATTCTTGAGCCATACGTGTACTCTGTCAATAATGAAACTTTATGGAATATTGATAAATATCATTTAAAACGAAGAAAATCACAGCAAATGAATGATTTTCTTTTTACTGGTGATATAAATCATTATTGCCATTAAGTATTACATATGTTTCATAGAGTTGATGTAATTTTTTCCAAATAAATCAGTAAATTTTCATATTTATAAATATTCCATATATGGTCATTTAGAACCATGATGTCATAGCTCTCAAAATGGCCGCTTCCATATCCGTTTCAACAAAAACTTCAAATGATCGTATCTTCTTTGTTTATCATCCGATTTTGATAATTCCTTCACCCTTATTGAAGTATTTCAAAACTCTCAATAATAAAGATGGTTTGGCTGTGTCGCTACATTCCCTTTAACGTTTAGAGTGTACCTCAATTAACACAATGCTTCTCTCTCTTGGTGCTCTCTTTAAAGGAGCTATCCCGCCAACAACAGCCAACTTGTACAACATAAAGTACACCGTTTCTTAACCTACTGACGACGAGGTATATACACAATTTCGAGAATACAAACTATATAGACACAACATAAACCGCCTTAACCAGCCAGACCAAACCTCAAAACTGGAGCGTTGAATTAAGAGCTACCAAATTATAATTCATTTTACGCATATTCAATCACAGATATTTTTGAAAAAACTTGTCTACTCTGGAACAGCACCAATTCCGTAATACCGGTAACTAATTGACATACTTTTTAAACTCAAGAAACTGTTATAAAGGTTTTGGTGCTGGTGTTATTTTTTCATTTTCGCACTCAGAATATCTTTCCTTGTCCGTTTACTTTTCGACTAAAAATTAGAACCTTTATATTGAGAGAAGTTCATATGTTTCACTGATGCTCGCCATTGTTTGCATTTATTAAATGTTTCAAGTGATATTATTAAGTGAAACTAGACCGGTATAACGTATGTTCTCCGAACTCCATGTTCAACTCTTACGTAGGTACTCTTCGACGTTTACGGAGGCGAAGATTTTCGACCACAGAAAACGTTACCATTCAAAATCATCCAGTATGTTCTTTATCAGATCCCAGTCAACTGTGACTTCTGGGGTTGTTTGCATTGTATGAACCAAAACTCCCAACGTCGCTTCTGTAGCATTTTCCTGTCTCCAGTTTAGCAACATTTTGCAGATTTGAAGTACAGATGAATATTGACAGTCCATTTTGATTTGGTCGCATGTTGCTTGTGAAATTCCTAGGGATAATGCCAACAACTCCCAGTTCAGTCCAATTGCCTTCGAATTTTTAGTTATTTCTTTATCCGTTACTTTTCGGGACATATGTTGAGATTCGGTATGAATAAACATGGATTTAGAAGTTGCTGACACTTTTTGAGGGTACCATTGCCTCATCACGGTCAGACAGTCGATTAAATGATCTTCCACCATGTCCGGGCATGGTATAACCGTACATTCTTCGACTTCTTCTATGTATGTTATTTTTTTGCTGCCTATTTCTCCCCCTCTACATCGAATAGCAATTTTGTATTGGCCTCCTCTACACCGAAATCGTTCAAGTTCATGCTTTAAAACCATTTCGATGAACCGACGAAGTCGATCACTTTGAACGCTGTTTATATGTTGTTTACACAAATTCACTACCCAAATTTCTATGGTTTCATTTGTGACTTCGATTATTCCGGCGTGACACGTGTCCAACCTGTAAACGCCCATATCTTCGAACAACAAGTTTGTCCCTCTATATTCAATCGGTGACCACATCGCCATGGCAGCAGCTGTTGTCCTGTGATACAACGTAGTAGGCACAGAATCTGTCTCAAAAACAAAAACCAGTGACGTTGTGGTGGTGTGTTTATCTTTAACGAAAGCATGTACATCACTATCTGTGCTACGACTTCGTAACAGGCTTGGGACAACAAAGAAATCAAGCTCCCGAGAAATATGCGTCTCCTCATCGAACGTCCGTGCTCTTGCTATTATACCAAATTTTGTCATATATTGTAACAGTACATCCCGGTGTTCAATGAAATCATTCTGATCGGCATGTGTCCATACCAGATCTATAAGTTGAAATCGAAGTGTCGCTTTGCTCACAAGTTCGCTCCACAGTTCACGCAAGTCTGGTGTACTCTTACAAAATCTTTCAGAAGTTATAATACTTTTTAATGCATCTACGATCCATTGTGGGTCAAGAACCACACTCGTCGATAACCCCGGTTCATTGAAATACATTAATGAACCCTGCGAATTCTGAGAGATAAGGAATGCTAATAGTTCATCCTTGTCGTTGATTTTGTGTTTCATAGCAATCTCGCTAACTTCCTTTAAGGAAATATGTCTTTCTGTCTTCTTCTTCATAAGGCTGCCCTCAAGAGAAATCCATTTAGCGGGTATTTCTTTTGGGGTTTTATCTGCTACATTTACTATATACTCTCGAAGTTTGTCGAGTTCATATTCTGTTGTAAAGTTATCTACAATGAAACATTTGGGCTGAACATGTCGTAGCATTGGCGTTCCAGTAAACAGTTCCCTTAATCCTTCAAATATATTGTATGCGGTCGCTCGTTGTTTAGACTCATCTCCATTGACTTGATCCATATGGGTACCGACAAGTATCACGGGGGGTTTGCCGTCTAGCGTGCCGACAAACGAATGTATTGAGTTTATCCAAAATTTGCAGTACGACTTGACATCTTTTTTGGAAGACAATGTTGGATAATTTGTATCGTCGTCTACTAAACAATCAAGTTGCTTAGATACATCAAGAACTAACAAATATATGGCATCCGTACTAAGAAATAATTGATGCGTTGCATAAAAAACTAATTGTCCACCAAAATCCCAAAGAGAAATGCGTCTCGTGTCTTCGTTTATCGAGGTCTTCTCTCTGTTCATTAACCTAGAAAACTGGCTGAATTCAGAATTTCCCAGAAGATCGTCGTATATTGCAACTTCTGAGAGAGCAGTAGTTGTAGGTTCTAATATTTCCTCCGTTTGGGTTGTAGAAATTGACGTGTTTCCTTCTGTTTGAATGTTTTTCTCCATGTGATGTGCCACGGAAGCTAGACGTTCCACATATGCCATATCACAGTCTAATAGTTTTTTCCAAGTACCTGCTTCTGACACTGAACATGTATGCACATGTATATCTATTCCGTTAGTGCTCTGCATCGCATCAAGTGGAAGCCCCAGGAGTTTCCGTGCAACGGTAGTTTTTCCAGCGCCAACATGCCCAAGTATCATCACTCGTAACGATGTACTCCTTTCCTTTCCTTCATTTAATGCTTTCATATATTGCTCTATCACGGACACGTCCATATCCAGTGCTTCCATACATTGTTCAAGATCAGTCGTCGCGTTGTCGTACGGTAAAGGATCAATGGTTAAAGGATCTAGGAATAAAAACACAAATCATAATCTCCTTTTACATATTTATATTAATCTGTCAAATCAGACAGTCAGACGAACGGACGGACCAGACAGACAAGCAGGCAGGCAGACATTGCATTAAATACTCTCAATAAAAAGCAAATTCATGTCGGGATTTATTCGTTGCTAAATTTACATATCAGTACAATATGTTCTAATTAATGCTATATATATAACATGTACTGTTTTACATCATAAATGTGACACTTTTTTTCTAACACGTAAACACATAAAAAGTAATAACCTGTGCATGTTTTGCTATCAACCATTTTTGTGTATACAGATGATTTACGAGACTCACCGCTTTCTACTCCAAAATAATCTTCTGAAATATAAAATATATTTAGTTTAGTATAAGAACAGTTCTCATTTGAAAATTTTAACAAATATCTTGACGTGGGGTGGGTTAGGGGTAAGGGGGTAATTAAATGAAACAAGAACACACGTTTTATCATTTTTAAACGTATTTTATAAATGGCATCTGTAATAGTATTGCTTCTCGCTTCGAAATTTAAATGGTTGAATTACTAATTCGGTTAGGATCGCGTCTCATTATATTATGTGGTTCTATGGGATCACACACTTTTCAGCAACACTTACAAACGTTATATTGTTTTAGTATGATTCAGCATTGGGGTCAAATTGAGTTTTGATAAACGTTGGGCGATACTTTAATGCATTTAATTGCAAGGAATTGGTTTCACAAAATGAGTGAAAGAATTGGAGCGATTGGGATCGACCAAGGAAGCCTGAGGTTCATAAATGTTCATTAATGTTCTTATAATTCTCGGTCGTTCATCTCTTCTACTGATTGATCTGAGAAACATGCGACATATTAAACTCGTTAATTAGGTGGACGACAATAGTTAACTTAATTAAATTAAGCGATAGTAAGCGTCAGTTTAAGCTGCGGATATGAGATTCTGGACGATGAACTACTGAAGACATTAGACGCTAAACTAGTTTTAAAATTTCAAAGTTAATGTCTTCAATTCCATTTTCATAATTATCTTCAAAGGTTACGATGTTATTGTTTTCAGTCTCATGAATTTATTCGTAATTATATTAAGTTTTCAATAAAGAAGTGCTCTTAAACAATAGAAGACGAAAACTATTGCACTTGTCTAAATATAACACATTGTGCATGAATTTGTGAATTAGGATGTCAATAGAAAATAATAAGAACAACATAAGAATCAATATAACTCACCAACCAAAAGCGTGGTACCTTCATCTGCAATATAGCATATACATGTGAATAGGTAAAAATGTACACTCCAAATAGAACCATTTCTTGAAAATGGCCAAACATGATGGTCCTATAGAAGTAGATATATAACATAAACGTGTGAATAGGTTCAAATGTACACTAAATAGGAAGTTGTCCTAGCCAGGGTCAGGATAGGGCATACACGCTGTACTCATTCATATTTATTACAAGGTGAGCAGTTGCCAGAATGTATACCCTGTTTTGCTCCGTTAACGGTCAAACATATCTTGTTGGAATGTGTAGACTTTGATCCTATGCGACAAAGATACTACACAGTTAATACTTTGAAAGAGTTATTTGATACTATATAGTTTAGTCTTGTTTTAGATTTCCTTACAGAAATCAGACTTTATAAATCAATATAATATTGTTCTATATATATTAACTTGTTTACAAGCCCGTTGGTGGGCATTTCTTGATTTACATATATACATAATTTATATTGCTACCATATCATCCTTTATTTGTAGATAGTTTTATCTTTATACGTTTACATTCTTTTTAATTACTACTTCATTGTTTCATGATTCATCGTTTTTTTGCGCACAATATGACCTATTTATGTGTCGACGTGCCATAAAACACCATTCATTTATTCATTCATTCCAAATAGAACCATTTCTTGAAAATGGCCAAACATGATGGTCCTGTAGAAGTAGATATACAAATCGAACAGGAAAAGTAGCATTCAAGGACGACAGTCAACCACAAACACACACAGAAACAAAGAACAACTTTAAAGATGAATAAAGGTAAAATAGGACATCACAAGCACAAAATGGTTGATAATAGGGCTACCGCCTTGTAACGGTCAGTGGAAAAAAGGCCGCTAAGGGTTTAAACCAGGTTCTAGGGTGCAGCACCAAACCTCACTCTTACCCTATGCTCATCTCAATAAACGGGACAGTGTAAATAGAGATATCCCCGCTAGGTTATAATCTCTAACAAACAAGGCAGCATTAGTAAGCAATAGAGGTAAAACACATAAATGATCATGTATATATAATATATAAAAAAAGCAAGCCTAGAAAGCCACAAAGTATGTACTCACTGACTTGACAGAAGCCAGAGCAACAATAGAATAAACCGGTAAGGGTACGACAAGACAAGATTAAAGACAAACATCAAACGCTACCGTCCTATAAGGATTTAGGTAGACGTCAGCATAGGGTCACAATCAGTTTGTCCGGTCATCGCACAATCAAAGAGGAAAGCATGGCGAACTGTAAATGGGTCCAACACTAAACACAAAATGATATGGTCATAACCTCTTTTGATAAACTTTTTAACTTTTTATGACCAAGGATCTTACGAAGTTTGTTAATCACATCACCATAGAAGTCAGATTGTGATATTTTAAAAGTAGATCAGGGTTACGATAATACAATGTTGCAAAGTTTTGCGAAGTTTATAGTAACGATAGCCCTGCTGGAGTAGCCTTTAAGTTATAAAAATATTACGAATATTAAAGTCCTCAACATGACTACAAGCTCTACAGAAACGAATAAGTTGAGAATCTAAATGGGGACAATTTACAATATCAAAATTAAAATCATCTCTCTTGTCATAGATTTTACTAATTATTTCGCCATTTCCAATAGAGAGATGTAAGTCAAGAAAAGAAGCGACAGTTTCAGAAATGTTAGCTTTGTTGAGGATAGATATTATTAACCATAGTAGAAAAGAAAGGTCCTTTTCAATGTTCAATATGCCATCCAAATACCGAGATTAAATTTCATCTGCCTGAGTATCGGATGAAAGACTCAACATGAAATCTCTTTCATAGCAATACAAGAACAAATCTGCGACAAGAGGTGCACACTTCGTACCCATAGGGATACCAACAATTAGTCTATGGAAGTCTAAAAAGTTAAGTGCCAGTTCACGAACGCGGGAGATAATCGTCGAGATCTGATTTCTTGAAGATACGCAATGGGCGACTGGAGTCCGAATCCTTCAGAAAAAGTTTACCATCAAAGGACCAGAAACTGTGGATGCGAGCGGACTTTTTAAGTGATATAAGGATCTGTACAATCTGGTGATTCCGATGTGTCAGATCTTCCGTCATAAAAATCTTCGCAGGGTTACCTTTCAAGTTGGATTTTGCCTTATAGACAGCAGCCTTCGTCTTGTATGATCTGAACTTAACAATAACCTGACGCTTGCCAAGTGGATGACTCTAAAGTCACTAAGAGGTGTCAAACGGTATGTTTCCTTTTCTTCAAGTTTTGTTTTGGTATAGATACCGTATACTGTTTTAAAGTTATACTGTTTTGGATTAGTCTATCATACGCTAAATAATAATCCGAGCCTTCTCTGACCCTAAAAGCCTTTTATAGTTATTTTTTTGTGTGGCGTTTTAGGTTCTCCACAATCAAGATTAACTGCGTCCATTTTAACAAGAGTGCAGATTTACCTTTACTTGTTATACAGTTTGAAATATTATATTTGAACGCATCTTAAGCAAAATAAAAGGCGGCTGTTAAATCAGGTTGTCTACGTAGTGACGTAATTTCCCAATTATAGTAACTTTATCAAGGCAAAACATTGCGGGACTTTCCCATTTAATATACACCTATGCCTTACAAATTAACATACTTGTAAATATATTAATATGACGATTCTTACGGTTGGCGGCAGATATATATAGTATTGGTTCTACCCAGGAAACATGAGCTTCCACCACAAAAAAAAAATCGACCGTCATATATGGCCTGACATATGCTACAAATGACGTAAAACACCATTCAAACAAATTTAATATTGAGGTGTTCTCTAACGGTTCATTGTCACATTAGTTAGACCAAAGAGAGATAGAGAATATTATGTCAGTGCCTTTTACTATCAAGTTTATTAGGCGAGGCTTAGAAAACGAAAAATGGAGAGGCTCTGCCGAGCCATTCTTCGTTTTCGTGCCGAGCCAAATAAACTTGATAGTAAAAGGCACTGACATAATATTCTATTTATCATGTAGATTATCCACATTTTCTGTATGAATTACTTTTATTACCTATTTCTCAGAATGTTACGTTTTTAGTGTTTGCCTTACTTTTTCCTCCAATCAGACGGTGAGGAATTAAAAAAAAATGGCGAACTTATTCATGTAAATTTCTAACGATCACCAATTTTAACCATTTAATCATTAAGTAATCGCTTACTAAATGGCACGCGCTTAGTTTGGACCCAAGGAGGCAGATTTAGTAGAAGCGCGAACGTGTTAAGAGGCGTGGTTTCGTAGAAGCGCGGGGGGAAAAGTAGGGCAAACACCAAGTCAGTTAGAGGCTAAGAAGTGAAATTTTAACAATTAAGAAACCGTGGTCAATCGCTGAGCTCCTTCCCTTAGGGTTTCTTAATTGTTAAAATTTCACTTCATAGCCTCTAACTAATAATCGAGGACGCCGCCATCTTGTTATTTTTTATTTGTTTTATGACGTCAGGAAACGTTACGTGCATGACGTCAGATAACGTTACGTACAATAAACGCCGAGGGATTCCGCATTGATTTGCTCTATTGGTCAGTTCCTAATAAAGCAAATTGTATTAGGTCACCCCTTTATTATGCAGAAAAGTGCATATCTGCATGATAAAGGAGTTTATACAGTGCATATCAAAATCGCCATTCTTTATTCCTCAGATTTTCCTCCACTTGTATAGTACACTGTGAGATTTAATTTATATTATTGTATGTAAGTCATTTTTATGTCGCCTGCTAGACACTTATTAAGGATCAATTTTTCCGTCGTCCGTCTGTGATCGTCCGCCGTCCGTCACATTTTAACTTGCAACCTAACCATGGCCCTAACTTGAAAAGTATTTGACCTGTGTTCATCAAACTTCAGACACATCTTCATCTCAATCAAATTAATATTGTTACACATGTCCAATAACTCTGACTTTTATTTTGGCAGACTTATGCCCCCTTTCCTCAACCTAACCAAGCTCATAACTGTGCATAACTTCAGAAGTATTTGACCTATGTTCATGAAACTTCACACACTTATTCATCTTGCAACAAAGAATATTGGTACCTATGATCAATAACTCTGACTTCCATTTCAGCATAGTTATGCCCTTTTTCATCAAACTTTAACCTGCAACCTAACCAAGCTCATAACTAGCCATAACTTGAAAAGTATGTGACCTATATTCATGAAACTTCACGCACCTCTTCATCTTAACCAAAGGAATTTTGTTACACATGTCCAATAACTCTGACTTTCATTTTGGCAGAGTTATGCCTGTTTTCATAAAGCCTTAACCTGCAACTTTACCTAGCTCATAACTTTGCAAAATATTGACCTATGGTCATGAAACTTTATACAATTTTTCCTTATCATTTATCCAATGCAGATGTATGCCCCTTTTCATAAACTTTAACACTTAAAAAAGACTGCTTCATTATTTATAAAGGATTGCACACCCTGTCTTTAAACTTTATAGTTAGATTGTACTTGCTGAAATAAGCAAACAGCAGGCGACAAAAGTGTTCCGTGGAACACCCTTCTAGTTAACAATATTTCAGTCATATCACGACGGTGTCTAGTTGTAGCAGTGAGCTCAATGCCCAACGCTATAGTGTTGGCACAATGGAATACCACGACGGCGTCTAGTTGTAGCAGTGAGCTCAATGCCCAACGCTATAGTGTTGGCACAATGGAATACCACGACGGCGTCTAGTTGTAGCAGTGAGCTCAATGCCCAACGCTATAGTGTTGGCACAATGGAATACCACGGCGGTGTCTAGTTGTAGCAGTGAGCTCAATGCCCAACGCTATAGTGTTGGCACAATGGAATACCACGACGGCGTCTAGTTGTAGCAGTGAGCTCAATGCCCAACGCTATAGTGTTGGCACAATGGAATACCACGACGGTGTCTAGTTGTAGCAGTGAGCTCAATGCCCAACGCTATAGTGTTGGCACAATGGAATACCACGACGGCGTCTAGTTGTAGCAGTGAGCTCAATGCCCAACGCTATAGTGTTGGCACAATGGAATACCACGGCGGTGTCTAGTTGTAGCAGTGAGCTCAATGCCCAACGCTATAGTGTTGGCACAATGGAATACCACGGCGGTGTCTAGTTGTAGCAGTGAGCTCAATGCCCAAAGCTATAGTGTTGGCACAATGGAATACCACGACGGTGTCTAGTTGTAGCAGTGAGCTCAATGCCCAACGCTATAGTGTTGCCACAATGGAATACCACGCGTAAACAGGCAGCTATTGGTACCGTTTTTGAATACAAGGCTGATTTTCAACTTGCATTCATAGTCATTGCTTTTGGCGCCTCCTCATCGCCATCTGGCGGATAACCTACATTTTTTCTCATAAATCGAGGCGTACACGTATGCTGATCTATGCTAGATGAACGTATTGGATGCTGAAACAACTATAATGCAAATAAACAGGTCGAGAAACTAAATGAAAATCTCATTATGTATGAGTTGTGGGTAATTCATTTTTTCAATAGAGTTTTTGCAAGGTTTTCTCATCAAGGGAGAAACACGATGTGACGTCACGCGCACCTTCGCTTGACAACGACAATAGATTCGCGCAAAGAGCCGATTCAGTCAACCCAAATTAAACGAGATATCCGGGGGAAGAGTTGTTTCAATATTGTTATTATGTATAATTGTATATAGCAACAAATATTTCAAAAGGGTTTTAGTGATTTAGTGATGTCAGTGACCAATATGCACTGAAATAATTAGCAATGGGAAATTACCTAAATAGTAAAGGAGAAGCATGTGAAGTCAGTAAAATTGATTTAACAAAATGTGATCGTTTATTCATAACTTTAACTTATTTTTTTATGTGTGTTTGTTGTTTTTTGTTATTTTTGTGCTGTAGCTGGACAGCAAATATTCTAACACTCAAATTATTGTTTATATCAATATAAACCTCTTTATTCCCAAGGTTATAGACTGGAACCATCTTGATGCCATTTTAGTGCGTGCGTATCATTGGAGGTCGGACATCTTCAAATCAACGAGTGCTTAAACAGTAACAGCCCCTGGTCTATATTATATAAATTCATTCATTGCAGTTCAAATTCAAATTAAAAAACATAAAATAAATTGAAACTAGACAGACCATGGTAGTCCAATTAGGTATGCACTTGTACAATCTTTCATGTCTAAGAAATATGGGGTACCCCAGGGTTGTGTTCTGGACCGTCTTCTCTTTCTGGTGTTCACTATTGATTTACCTGATTCATTGAATTGTATCATGAAAGACGACGACTCAACATTGTACTCAATACGTGTTCTTGATCATGGCAAGTTTCACCAAAGACAAAACAATAGTCGATAGTCAGGGTCCGGTTTCTACATTAGGTATACATAGGCCTGTATTACCGGAAACAAGTCAGGGTCTAGCTTCTAAATTAGGTAGGTATGGGCTTGTATGATTCGGACAATAGTCATGGCCAGGTTTCTACATCAGATATATGTATAGGCTCATGGCCAGGTTTTTACATCAGATATATGTGTAGGCTTGTATGGGCTTGTATTACGGGACAACAGTCAGGGTTGGGTTTGTACATAAGGTATAGGTATGGGTTTGTATTAACGGACAATATCCAGGGTCATGTTGCTACATGGGGGTTGTATTAACGGAAATTAATCTGTATCACGTGTCTACAATACATGTTTGTTTGGGCTTTTATTACGGGACATTAGCCAGGGTAAGGTTTGTACATAAGGTATATGTATGTGCTTGTATTAAGGAACATTACAATTGTCCACAATACATGTATGTCTGGGCTTTTATTACCGGACATTAGCCAGGGTAAGGTTTGTACATTAGATGCATGTATGGGTTTGTATTAAGGGACATTAATCTGGATTACGTGCCCACAATACATGTATGTCTGGGCTTGTATTACGGGACAGTAGCCATTGTCAGGCTTGTACATAAGGTATATGTATGGGCTTGTATTACGGGACAGTAGCCAGGGTCAGGCTTGTACATAAGGTATATGTATTAGCTTGTATTAAGGGACATTATCCACTGTCAGGTTTGTACATAAGGTATTTGTATGGGCCTGTATTAAGGGACAATAGTCAGTGTAACATATGTGCATACTGTATATGTATGGGTTTGTATTAAGGGACAATAGTCAGGGTCAGGTTTCTGCATTAGGTGTATGTCTGGGCTTGTATTAAGGGACAATAGTCAGGGTCCGGTGTCTACATTAGGTATATGCATGGGCTTTAATTAAGAGACAATATACAGGGTCAGGTTTGTATATTAGGTATATGTATGGGCTTGTATTAAGGGACAATGATCAGGGTCAGGTTTGTACATAGTAATACGTATGGGCTCTAATAAAGAGACACTTCAGGTTCAGGTTTGTACATAAATCGTATATATGGGCTTGTATTAAGGGACAATATCCAGGGTCAGGTTTGTACATTAGTATATGTATGGGCTTTTATTAAGAGACAATACCCAGGGTCAGGTTTATACATATATCGTATATGTGGGCCTATATTAAAGGACAAAATCCAGTGTCAGGTTTGTACATTAGGTATATGTATGGGCTTGTATTAATGGACAATATCCAGGGTCAGGTATGTACATTAGGTATTTGCATGGGCTTGTATTACGGGACAATTGTCAGGGTCAGGTTTGTACATTATATATATGTATGGGGTTGTATTACGGGACAATAGTCAGGGTAAGGTTTTTACATTTGGAATATATATATGAGCTTGTATTAAGGGACAATATCCAGGGTCAGGTATGTACATTAGGTATTTGTATAGGATTTTATTAAAGGACAATATTCAGGGTCAGGTTTGTACAGTAGATATATGTATGGGCTTGTATTAGGGGACACTGTCCAGGGTCAGGTATGTACATTAGGTATTTGTATGGGCTTGTATTATGGGGGAAAATTTACGGTCAGGTTTGTACATAACGTATATATATGGGCCTGTATTAAAGGACAATAGTCAGGGTCACGTTTGTACATTAGGTATATGCATGGGCTTGTATTAAGGGACAATAGTCAGGGCCAGGTTTGTACATGAGGTATATGTACGGGCTTGTATTAAGAGACATTATCCAGAGTCAGGTTTGTACATACGGTATATGTATGGGCCTGTATTAAAGGACAATATTCAGGGTCAGGTTTGTACATTAGATATATGTTTGGGCTTGTATTAATGGACAATATCCAGGGTCAGGTTTGTACATAACTAATACGTATGGGCTTTGATTAAAAGACAATATCCTGGGTCAGGTTTTATCAGGGTCAGGTTCCTTACATATAAAGGCTTTATTTTCTTGGACGATAGTAATTTATCTATATGTACATTTACAGCAAGCATCAGGGTCACAGGTTCATCTTAGGGTATACACATAGTAGTGTGTTAAAGGTGACAACCCTCAAGATAAGGTTTGTTTTATAAGATGATTTTTTAGAAGTTTATTACAGACATCAATCTACTAGGTCAAGTCTCTTTTAATAATGTGTATGTTTGTTTGTTTAAAGACTGCCACAAGCAACATTCAGGGTCTGACTTCGGCATGAGCTTAGATTTACATTAGACATTAAACAATGTAAAACCTGAGTTAAGTATGTCACTACTATGTATGTGTACTAAATCTCTTTTGCACATATACTTACTTGTAAAAGGATGGTTGTTCTACTCAGGAAATAAGAGTGTTTTTTTCAAACATGAACTATCACTAAATGTGATTAATACCCCGCTTCTTGACCTTGACCTTGACTACACAGCACTGAATGTCTCGCATAACACATTGTCTTCATATATTCAACATCTGTACTAGATAGTATCCCAAGATACCTACTAAATCAGAATATAAAACACTGGCACAGATTTGACATTTGACTTTCATTATGACCTTGACCTTGGACCCACAGCCTTAAAAGTTACGCGCGACACATTGTCTTGATATAAGCAGTGTTTGTACTTATTATTGTTCTAATACACAAAGTTGTTCCACAGATACAGCCCTTAAATGATTATGTGAACGTTGACTTTCATTGCGACCTTCACCTTCAACACACAGCGCTAAATTTAACACATGACACTCTTGACATAAGCAACATTTGTGCAAAAATATTATTTATTTCATATCTATATATATAAACCTGACCCTTACTATTTTGTACGATAATAAACATAGCCTATACATACGCCTAATGTAGATATCTGACACTGACTATTGTCCTTTAATACAAGCTTATACATACAACTTATGTAGACACCTGACCCTTATTATTGTCCCATAATACAAGCCCATAATAAAAACTTATGTAGACACCTGACCCTTATTATTGTCCCATAATACAAACCGATACATACACCTAATATAGATACCTGACCGTGACAATTGTCCCTTAATACAAGCCCATGCATATATCTAATGCAGAAATATGACCCTGAATATTGTTCCCTATTACAAGTCCATACATACAACTTATATACAAACCTGACCCTGACTATTGTCCTGTAATACAAGCCCATATATGAATATAATGTAGAAACCTGACCCTGGATATTATCCCTTAATATAAGCCCATACATACACCTGCAGAAACCTGATCCTAACTATTGTCTCATAATACAAGCCCACACATATACCTTATGTACAAACCTGATCCTAGATATTGTCCCTTAATACCAGCCCATACATATACCTTATGTACAAACTTGACCCTGGATATTGTCTCATTGTACAAGCTTATACATACACCTAATGTAGACACCAAGCCCATACATATACCTTATGTAGAAACCTGACCCAACTATTGTCCTCTAATACAATATATACAGATATATAATGTAGAAAGTTGGCCCTGACTAGTGTCCCTTAATACAACCCCATACATAAACCCTATGTAAACATCTGACCCAGGCTATTGTCCCTTAATACAAGTCCATACATATATCTTATGTAGAAACCTGATCCCGACTAGTGTCCCTTAACACAAGCCTAAACATATACCTTATGTACAAACCTGACCCCGACTATTGTCCCATTATACAAGTCAAAACATACAACTAATATAGAAACCTAATACAAGCCCATACATATACCGTATGTACAAACCTGACCCCGACTATTGTCCCTTAATACAAGCCCATACATATACCGTATGTAGAAACCTGACCCCGACTAGTGTCCCTTAATACAAGCCTAAACATATACCTTATGTACAAACCTGACCCCGACTATTGTCCCATTATACAAGTCAAAACATACAACTAATGTAGAAACCTAATACAAGCCCATACATATACCGTATGTACAAACCTGACCCCGACTATTGTCCCTTAATACAAGCCCATACATATACCGTATGTAGAAACCTGACCCCGACTATTGTCCCTTAATACAAGCCCATACATATACCGTATGTAGAAACCTGACCCCGACTATTGTCCCATTATACAAGTCAAAACATACAACTAATGTAGAAACCTAATACAAGCCCATACATATACCGTATGTACAAACCTGACCCCGACTAGTGTTCCTTAACACAAGCCTAAACATATACCTTATGTACAAACCTGACCCCGACTATTGTCCCATTATACAAGTCAAAACATACAACTAATGTAGAAACCTAATACAAGCCCATACATATACCGTATGTACAAACCTGACCCCGACTATTGTCCCTTAATACAAGCCCATACATATACCGTATGTAGAAACCTGACCCCGACTAGTGTTCCTTAATACAAGCCCATACATATACCGTATGTAGAAACCTGACCCCGACTATTGTCCCTTAATACAAGCCCATACATATACCGTATGTAGAAACCTGACCCCGACTAGTGTTCCTTAATACAAGCTTATATATATGTATAATGTATAAACCTGACTCTGACAAGTCCC
Source organism: Cyrtodaria siliqua (assembly GCA_037043455.1). Taxonomy (NCBI): domain Eukaryota; kingdom Metazoa; phylum Mollusca; class Bivalvia; order Adapedonta; family Hiatellidae; genus Cyrtodaria; species Cyrtodaria siliqua. The sequence goes on along the minus strand of JAWPHD010004143.1, from coordinate 152,381 downwards.
TTAATACAAATCCATACATACAACAACATGTAGACACTTGGCCCTGACTATTGTCCTTTAATACACGAATATACATATACCTAATATACAAACCTGACCTTGGCTATTGTCTCATAATACAAGCCCATACATATAACTTATGTACAAGCCTGATCCTGACTATTGTCCCATAATACAAGTCCATACATATACATTATGTAGAAACCTGACCCCGACTAGTGTCCCTTAACACAAGCCTAAATATATACCTAATATAGAAACATGACCCTGACTATTGTCCCTGTATAAATGCCCATACATATATCTTATGTAGACATATGACCCTGACTAGTGTTCCTTACTACACGCTTATACATATATATATATTGTCCCTTAATACAAGCCCATACATACACCTTATGTAGACACCTGACACTGACTATTGTCTCTCACCACAAGCCCATACATATACCTTTTGTAGACAAATGACCCTGACCATTGTCCCTTACTACAAGCCCATACATATATTTAATGTAGAAACCCGACCCTGACTACTGTCCTGTAATATAAGCCCGTGCATGAATCAGCTGTTTACAGTACATTCCACATTTGATAATACATGTATTGTCAAAATAAAACTGTTGGCAGGCTTCTTCACATAAATGGCATAACTTTGTTTCAATCAAAAATATAACAAAACAAATACAACGCATTCTTTCACGCCCTTCAACATGACAAAGGATCCAACCTACGCCGCTCAGTACTTTTATTCCTTTGATTTTTCGTTTTAAAATAAATAACTGTAAGGGTATCAACTCGCTGTGCGCATAGCTCCGCCTTCAGTCACTCTGTAAATATAGCTCCGCCTTAGACCGCCCCTGACTGTGACTATTGTCTTCTTAGTGACCTGCGGTATTGTCATCGTATGCTTTCTCTACAATATTACTGTCACTGGTTCAGACTTCTGTATGTATTTATTTCTAGCAACACAATAAAAAAAAAGTCAAATGTATTCCTCGACTCGCACGACGAATGTTTATAAAATTGAAGTATTAAAAGTAAAAAAAAGTTATTTTATTTTATTTCATTCAGTTGTGTTTTACAATGTTGATGATTTTCTGATTTCTTGTCTCGTACGTTCCTCTATTTAAAAAAGCATTATATGCAACTCCGTGGTGGCCCTGAGTGAAATCCTGATTTATGGAAATTTATATTTGGTGTAGTCATGTTATTATGTTTAATATCATGTTATTACGAGAAATCATGAATTGATCAGAAAGTTATATCATGTATCATTGTAATAGAAATGATTTTTATGACGAATAAAATGAATGTGCTTCAATCCACTTATTTAACATATTTAATACTTCCAGTTTTAGAATAGCAACATAGAGAGCTGTGTGTAATTTTTGGTACGTTGCATGTTTTATTGAAACAATATTCCAAACAAATATTTGGCATGTTTGTTCTGCTCTGTGATGTTTCTTTCCCATCTTCATGTGATGAGTCCAAAGTCCATTTTGGAGCAGTTTTAAATTATATATATTAATATATACATCCTTGAGGCCCTCAAAATCAAAGTTTACAATTATGTAATCCCTGGTACAGTAAAAAATAAATCTACCTACCTACCAACTCATCACTCTGGTTCATGAAGCGCAACCTAAGACACTGTCCTAAGTCATGCAGAATATCAGCATACCTGGCACTGGTGCGATCGACGCTGGAATATAGCGCCACCGTCTGGGATCCCTATTATAAGAAGGACATAAACAGATTGGAAAGGGTCCAACGCCAAGCTGCTAGGTTTGTCTCCGGAGACTACAAGTCACGCGAGGAGGGATGTGTCACGCGAATGCTGTCCGACCTGAAGCTTCCGTCGCTCCAAGACAGAAAGAAGATGAACCGACTCGTCTTCTTATACAAGGTGGTCGAGGGACTGGTGCCAGCTTTCAAATGCCAAATTCCTGAAAGACCTAAACGCCGTATTAAACCAAAAGCTTTCAGTGACTTTCAAGCAAATAACATTATAGACAATCAGGTGCTAAATAAGTCAAGTGCTTCAAAACAATGCAGTGCAAGAACGAACAATATAAAAACTCATTCTTTCCAAAGACAATTATTGAATGAAACCATCTTGAAGACGGTTTCGTTTGCACGCCATTATTGGAGAGCTTCAAATCAGCTCTCGTAAAGTGCTACTAACAGCCACAGCCTCTCTTCCGATGTGTTTATGCCGTAACAGGCCCTACATCGTAACAGATTCAGATTCAGATTCAGATTCCTACCCTATTTTTTTGTTGAGCAGAAAACCTGAAACACGTCTTTTTTTTCTTGGCCATATTATGTATAATTGTATATAGCAACAACTACATGTATTTCGAAAGATTTTTTAGTGAGTAACGGTGTCAGTGAATTATTATTAATGATAAGATGAAATAAAGAAACATGTTTAGACACCACTGGATTGTTATTCAGATGGAATATAATAAGCGAGTATACAAATCTTGTTATCGTTATATCTTCTGTATTTAAGATCAGATTTGATCAAAACTTTCACAGATTGTAGAGTTCATGGTCTAGTTGTGCAAGAACGTTAACACATGTCTCTACGTCATAACGTCACAATGTTATTAAAAACCGTTTTTATTCACTGATTGCATTTGTTAAGTTGTTTTACTATGAAATCAATCAGTTTCTGTCTCAGTCAACGCTGACAGTTTTAACAACATGATGGCCACATCGCTGACCGTTGTGACGTCATGAAGTCATCCAATTTGGAAAGCCAGTGTTTGATCAGGTTCTGATCAAAATCTATTCATTCATAAAAAAGTGTCAAGCTCCAGATTATCTGATTTTTTATTTATTACATGTGTCAAGCTCCAGATTATCTGAGTTTTCATTCATAACATGTGTCAAGCTTCAGATTATCAGTATTCATTCATAACAAGTGTCAAGCTCCAGATTATCTGAGTTTTCATTCATAATGACACATTTTTAAACCGAGTTGCATTTTGTTAGGATGTTTATTTTTATTTTCATGCATGCATGCATGCATATTTTAAAAAATATTTTATGTCCATTTTCAAAAATATATTATTGAGTCGCCGATTAGTTTTCTCAGTTATGTTTGGAATTCGGGCACTGTACTTAGTCTTACAAAAAAAATTAATGTTTTTTTGTAAATATGTATTTCAAAATCGACTAAATCATGGAGCTGCACATGGCTGCGGCATTTTAACCTACTTCTTCTATATCTATTAATACTGCATCACCTCCTTTCGGGTATTATGTGCAGATTTCCTGGGTAGAACCAGTACTAAGCAATGTGGGTAAAGTGTCTTGCTCAAGGACACAACGAACATGGTGCGGATGAGGATCGAACCGGGGACCCTCCGATCTCACGTTCGGCACTCTACCACTGAACCGCGAATGCCACACAATTGTGTACCTACCATAGAGCCATGATTTCAATGCCTTGACAGATAGGTAGGACACGGCCTGTACCGACCCCGACAACCACTGTATCATATGTCAATAGGCTAAATCTTAAATACCTCATGTGCATGCATTTAAGAAACTGTGAATAAAACTACATTTTTATTGGCACATGTCATTATTATATGACCTGAACACATGGATATAGTTTTGATAAATGGTTTTGTAGTGTAAATTTAGCATTATTTGGTTTGGATTCTTTAATATTTTGTTTCCCGGCCGAATTATATAATATATTATATATAAATTTTAATGAACTTTATTGCAGACAGGAGCTGTTTGTTCCAGTACAGACCAGTGTTTAAAGAACCAGTTACTTCTATGACTGCGGAAAAATTGACGTTGTGACTGTCGAAACAATGAAGATGTGACTTTTGAAGGAATTCAGAAAATGTGGCTGTGGAAGGAAGGAATTTGTGTCGTATGTTCGGATTCTGAATTGCACTGAGAAAGATTAATTAGCATGCTTATTATTTAGACAAATTATTTTTACCTCGTGATTCGAGTGATTCGTGTAAATTGAACAAAAATGGACAAAGGAATGCAAAATGTTCAGGTCTAACTTGATTCATAATCTTTCTGTGTCATGGATTGCACCATTCATAAAGATACACCAAGTATATTTTCATAGAAGAGTGTAGATAGATTTTAATGTACATGGAATGAAAAAAACAGTGCTTAGCAAAACCATTTTAAATAAGACTTATTTGAGATCAACTGGTCTCAACCTTTAATGACTCTTAATAATTAGTTTAGTACATTTTGACCAAACTCAAACTTGGCGTCTGCAACTCCAATCACACAACACAATGTTGTCTAATGCAATGTTAAAGAAACTAACCCACCAAATAACGGCAAAATTACACTACAAAACCGTTTATCAAAACTCTGTCCAGATGTTCAGATCATATAATAATGTATATGATAATGTGCCGATTAAAAGTAGCGATTTTTCACGGGTTCTTAAAAGAATTATGAGTTGGTAACTCTCGATTCGACGCTCCAATTTTTGTATTTGGCCTGGCTGGTTAAAGCTGTTTATATTGTGTCTATAGAGTTCAGTGGATTCTCAAAATATGTAAATTATAATGTAATATTATACCTTGTGGTCAGTAAGTTTAAAAACGGTATACATATGTTGTAAAAAATTGCTGTTGTTGGCGGGATAGCTACTTTAAAAAAAAAAAAAAAATATAGATAAAGAATTAAACAATCCAATCTACTACCAGCTTCTTAAACTTTTTTAAAATGTTAGCACAACAGATGGAGAAAAAAATAATGCCCTGACCGGGAATCAAACTCATGGGTATCTTGCTAATTGTGCTAGTGTCTTTAATACCAGCAAAGTTACCATTGAGCAATTAAGACACATAATTATATTGGCAACCGATTACTCATCACGGACCTGATGTCTTGGGTTTCTTTTGGCAAGTAAGAATATAGGCAGATAATGCAATGGACCGTGCAATGGCTTCTATACAAAATGTTTTTGGATTTTCTTGTTGTCAGGACAATACTATAACATAATCTGGATGATGACACCTTGTCACCCTTGAGCAACTCTCACAATTCAAGATGGCGTCCAATATGGCCGCCAAAAGTCATGTTGGATATAAAATTTGGTTATGTAATTGATTTGATCAATGATTTTCTTGTGTTAAATGATAATTTGTTATAATTATCTCAATATAATAACAAATCAGACCAAAGTAAAGAAATGGTATCACTTTTAGATTTTTAGTTAATTTTTAAAAATACAGTTATGCCGAAAAGTTCGCTAAAAATATTACATTTGTATGAGCAAATTATATAATATCTCTTTCAAAACAATTTTGGAAATTTTAATGTGTATTTCACATATACTAATATATAATATCTCTTTTAAAACAATTTTGGAAATTTTAATGTGTATTTCACATATTGTTTTCTCTTTATATTCGCAACCTCACAGTATTGAAAAAGTTACTTCCCTTATTCAGCATATAGCCATCTGTATCATTGTGAAAACATGTGTATCTTTGCAGAGATATATGTTGCAGTATTTTCCTTTAAAAAGGTAAACACATTAATTTAAATGGATTCCAAATATATTTCCGTAATATAATAACATTTTATGTGTCTTATTCAGACAGTTATGTGTACATGTACATGAAATGCATACAATTGACGTTAGTGTAAAATATGCTGAAAACAATGTAAAACATTGTATGTGCCATATTCAGATATATGTTTTACTTTGGGCCGGCGGCCTTTATCTACAATAAAGAGTTGTAACTTGTAAAAAGAAATAATTAAAATATATACAATATGAGCCGCTCTGTGAGAAAGCCGGGCTTCATGCAGCTGCGTAAAATGTCATCCCGGATCAGCCTGTGCAGTCCGCACAGGCTAATCCAGGATGACATTTTCTGCCTCCTGGTTTTTCTGTTTCGTGAAGGTCTTCTTAGCACCTTAATCCATCGGATGCGGAAAGTGTCGTCCTGGATTAGCTTGTGCGGACTGCACAGACTGATCTGGGATGACATTTTACGCAGATGCATTAAGCCCGCCTTTCTTATAGAGCGGCCATATAATCATTATTTTTGAAGTATGAACTATGTACAATTTTAATTCATATTGAATTAGAAAAGTTACCCCCCTTATTAAAAATGAGTTCGTAGATATTCTTTTTATCTGTTTTCAGTCATGAAAAATCACGATGGACGAATGTTTATTCAAGACCTTACACGCGTGTCGTAGTGGCACAACAGAAAACTTGTCAATTGCTGGATCTGACCGAATACAGACAATTATACAATTTAGCAAACAGTATGATGATAAACTGTTTAATTCCTTAGAAGGATGGATAAAAGCAGATCCCCAACTCACTATTTATGTGCATAGAGATTGTGTGTCCACGTATTGCTCTAAGACTCATCTTAAACGCCGTCTAAAGAGACGAACCAATGTAAGTGAAAAAAGTATTCCATCTCCTCTCAAACGGAGAAGGCGGTCTGGGACTCTGTCTTTTGATTTTCAAAGACACTGTATATTTTGTGGTGAAGAATGTGACCTGAGTAAAGACATTAAAAACCCAGGAAGATGGCGAAGAGCATATTTATGCCGGACATCGGGTGGGTCATACGACTTAAAGGCTGATATTTTGAAAGTGTGTCATGAACGAAAAGACAAATGGGCTGATCAAGTTATTGTCCGCGTAGAAGGTGCAGTTAGTGACTTGCATGCGGCGGATGGTAGATATCATGTTGATTGTAAATCAAAGTTCATGTCAAATTTAAGCGTTAATGCCGCAAAAGCTTCAACTTCTACATCAAGTAGGAAATCTGCGGACCTCGATGTAGATGTTGAATACATTGTGAATTTGATGACAGAAGACAGGTCACGGATATGGAACTCAGTGGAAATATTTGAGAAGTATTCGATTGAAACCAATGGCGAACTCTCTAGAAGAACTTTGATGCAGAAGTTAAGTGAACGGCTTGGTGATGACTTGATCATACTCTCTGCTAATGGTTTAGCAAGCATTTTGGTTTTCAAAAGTGTGGCTCCTGAGCTATTGAAACTAGTTGCTGATTCCGATGACAGTGGCATTGACAGTGCAATTGAGAAACTTTCAAAAACTATTATTCAAGAGGTACAATCTATCAGTATTTCAAGAACACAGTACAATGCTAGATTAAGTGATGAGGTCATGCAAAGTTCTGTAAGTGACACATTGCTTTCATTTTTGTCCAAACTCTCAAATAAACTTGACCACACTTTACAAGCATATCTTATTGGGAGTATAATTACTTGTGCAGTAAACAAATTTCCGACCATGTTACAAACAGGTCTTGGAGTCTTGATGCGTAGTTCAAAGGCACTAGTTAACCAGATGCACAGTTTTGGTGTAACGTGCAGTTACGATGAGGTATTGAGATTTAAGAAATCAGCTGCCCTAGTAGCCACGACTTCGGCGACATTACAGGGTATATCAGATGCCTCGTGTGGATTAATTCAAACAGTCGTTGACAATTTTGATGCGGACATTTCATCCCAAAATGGTAAAGTTTCTACGCATTCACTAGCTGTTCTTCTCACACAGCCAAATATGCAAGAGTCAGAAACAGATGTGTCAGACTGTACCACGTTTAAGCGCATTGAACGTGAAAATATGACAGAAACAATCGACTACGATGTTACGATTGAACATTATAACGGACCGAAGAAGCCACATATGCCCCCGATGTGTAAATCCGTATTGCCATTGAAGATGTTAGCGAGTATGGCTATATCTAGAGCAAGGGCTCAGTCGAACGATTCGGGTTTTCTTCGAGATGTTATCACCTCTGACGAGTGTCCAGAGTTCAATGGATACAACACACAGCAATGCAGACAACAAGGCCACACTGTGAAGCTTGCGACAAAGGCAGTTTATCTGCCGTTAATAGATATGACTCCTTCGGATCCGGATACTATTATGACTGCACTGCGACAGTCACAAGCGCTTACGGTTAAATGTGGTCAAGAATATGCCGTATTCACAGGGGACTTACAGCTTTACCGTGTAGCAGTGAATGTGATATGGGCATACCCAGAACAGTTTGGAAACGTTGTATTGCGTCTAGGCGGTATGCACCTTTTGATGAGCTTTGTGGGTTCTATCGGTACACTGATGGCAGATAGTGGACTTTCGGACATTTTAGAGTCTACCTTTGGGGGCGTTGCTAAGATGTTAACTGGGAAGAAATTTTCTCAAAACGTTCGGGCATTACGCATTCTAACAGAAGAATTACTGCGTCCATTGCTTGAAGGAGATATCAACCAGGCCAACACATTAGAAGATATGCTTAACAATGTTGCACAACAAAGCAGAACAGCAAAGCTGTGGGTCGATTGTCTCATTAAGGGGGTCTTATTAATGATGATCTATGTACGCGCTGAGAGAGAAGGTGATTGGTGTTTGCACCTGTCTGTAGTTAAATCCATGCTCCCATATTTCTTTGCCGCTGGACATGTAAATTATGCGCGCTATGGATCATACTACTTGCGATCTATGGAGGCCTTACCAGCAGCTGTCCAGAACAGGTTCCTGAAGGGGGAGCATGTTATGAGACACGTGCCTGGCATATGGAATGGTATTTGGTCCGACATGTATATAGAGACCACCTTCATGAGGTATGGACACGGGGCCTCAGGGATCATTGGGATCACTTTAAAACCGGAAACACTTAAGGTTTGGGCATTGAGTCTAAACATATGTAGCCAAATCGAGCAGGACATTGAATTACTTAGTGATGAAGAGCGATCTAATGAGGTGGGAATACACAAGGAAGAATCGAAAAGCCGGATAGCTTCAGATAGGAAAGATCGGAAAGCGATCAAAGACAAAATCGATGAGTGCATTCATCCATTACGACCTGATGACCACCCTCCAGAACTGATAAATATTGTATCTGGGAAAGTAGCACCACCCAATGTCAATGTAGACAATGCTATTGAACTTGGCTCTAACCAAATGACAAAGTTCGAAGATGGCTGGCCGCAATCATTTCACGAACCCATAAGCCGATCAGTGACAACACAAACTGCTTCCAGGAAATCAGTAAAAATAGGTGATGTACGATCGTTTGATACAGAGTTGATCTATACCAGAGTTATTGGTCTACAAGCTAGCTCCAGAGAAATTGACCTGAAATATGTTCTGTCATATGAATTGTCACCAGTGCCAACAGCTCTGTTTACAGACTCTGGCAATCTTAGAACCGCAAAAGCAAAGTCTCAACTGAAAAAGATTTTACAGGTTGAAACTTCAGCACGGCAATCATTAAAACAAATAGAGCACGTTGTCATTGACGGTTCGGCAGTTCTATACATAATTCGCTGGCCTGTAAATGGAACCGTTCAAGATTACGTAACTCAATTCAGAAAATACATTGAGCGGAAATTAATCCACCACAATGTGTACCTTGTCTTTGATAGATACAGAGATTACAGCATTAAAGGAGAAACAAGAGTATCGCGAGGAGCAACGTCGTGTCGGATACACCAGATGGCAACAGTTATGAAGCTGCCGCCACAAAAGTCAGTACTTAATGTACCAGAGAACAAGAAGCAGTTAATTTCACTGATATGCGAAGAATTATCAGCAAACACGTTATTTCCACATGACGTTCAGCACAAACTCGTCATAACCGGAGAAGATGATGTGCCCTTAGAGGTAAATAGGAACGTAAATATTAGACGTCAGGATATGCGTACATCACACGAGGAGGCTGATAACATTCTAGCTCAGCAAATGGTACTTATCGCGAATGAGACAGACGGTGGCATTGCCATTATATCGGATGACACAGACGTGTTTGTATTAGTACTGTATCACTTCATGATGCATCAAATTGCCGTAAAGGTGATAATGGAATCGCCAGTACAAGACCGTGCAGTGATTGACATAAATGCCACAGTTGATGCAAACAAAGACATAATTCCTGACCTACCAGGAGCGCACGCATTGTCTGGATGTGACACTGTAGCATGTTGTCATGGTATTGGCAAAGGGACTGCTATTAAAGTTCTGAAATCTGGAAAGTGTCCTCTCACATCACTTGGTGATGAGAGTGCAGCATTACAGAATATCGTAGACGAATCGACAGCATTCGTTGCTTCATGCTATGGCATTGATGGTAAAGAAACAATGTCCAATGTCAGAATTGCAGCGTGGGCAAAGAAGGTAGGAAAATCGGCAGCATCTGCCCCAAAACTTCAGGCACTTCCCCCAACAACAGAATCGTTCAAAGAGAATGTGAAACGTGCTCATTTTCAGGCATGTGTTTGGAAACACGCAGTCGAATCTGATCCACCACAGCTTGACCCATTGGAATATGGATGGACCAAAAACGAAGAAACAAAGTCGTTGTTACCGATAATGGTGCCTACTGAAGTACAAATGGCCCCGCAGGAAATACTGAAACTGATACGGTGTTCATGTGAAAGTCAGATGCCATGCTCCAGTATGCGATGCCGTTGTAATAATTCTCGATTATCGTGTACGGTATTCTGTGCTTGTCGTGGAGAGGGTTTATGCTGCAATGAACAGAACAAATCATCCAATGGGTGATTTCGATGTTTATGGCAAGATCACGAGGCTTTGACAATTGGTCGGTGTAATTAATGTCATATGTTATTATTATTGTTGTTTTGTTCTAGTCACCCTTGGATATAAATAATATCTCATTTTAACCAAATACTGACTATATTATATTCAAATCTAGTCATCATGTTGGTATAACATGTTTTAAATGTTTAATATATTTTTCATGAATAATGTTCTAGTCACATGTAACGTAAATTACTTACTCAAATGTGCTTGTTAAACTGATTTTGCATTTAATAATCAATATTTTGTTACTCTACTTATGAAACAATCAATGGCTTTGTTTAATTCTTCCTTTAAATTTGTTGTCGTGAACAATAAAGTTCACTTTATTTAGAATACAGTTTAAATATCGGTAACGTAATATGTAACTGGCAAAGTAAGTCAATATTGATATGTCCTTATAACCCAGGCTACTGTCAATGCGAGGAATCATGTGGTTTGAACTGGTAATAAACACGTAAAAATGTTTTCGTTATTACTTTGTTCTTTGTATTGTCACATAGCCTAAAGAATGGGACATTTCAAGCTCTCTAAAATGGTGTATGTGTCAACAACAGGTGTCTTACCGAACCTGAGAACACTCGGTCCGCAATTCAAAATTTGAAGACCTGTTGTGGGGTAATGTGCACGCACCAAACCGTTTTTCGCGGACCGACTGTTTTCAGGTTCGGTAGACACCTGTTGACGACCCATACACCATTTAAAAGATCTCAAAATGCCCCGTTCTTTAGGCTATGTGACAGTACAAAGTCCAAGTAACAACGGAAACATACCTTATTTTGTGGCCAAAATCGGCCTAAAGCGACAGCATCGGCGGCCATTTTTTCGTGTTTATTACCAATTCAGACCACGTGATTCCTCGCATTGTATGTGCTGGGTATCGTATTATTTGTGTTATTAATTTAGATTCCATTTGTGGCATTGTTACTGTTCTAAATAAAAAATAAATGTCCAAATTATGCAATTTTCGTTTTCGGCGGCCATCTTGTCCGCCATCTTGTTTCTACGGAGTTGCTCAATGGTGACAGGGTGTCATCACGCGGATTCGTGAACTACAATGTCTGAACTACATGAAAATGCAAAAACATTTTGTATAGAAGCTATTGCACGCTTATCGCAAAATTTGCTGTTTATCTGCCGGACTTGCTGCCTTGACACTCCATGTTACCTTTTCAAGTCCCAAGTAATGTGATGCTCCATTATCAATCAATTTAAAACCTCTCCTCTCACCACTTTAAGTCTTGCGGGTTCAAATCACATTGGGATTTCTAAGTGAGAAAATGTTGATTGTTACGGATGGCAGGTGGTATACAGTACTGGTTCTACCCAGGAAAAATTGGGTGGTCTGTCTTCACCACAAAAAAATACATCTACCGTCATATATAGCCTAAAATGTGATGAAAATTACTAAAACACCATTCGATCAACCAACCGTCTTCCATATAAACACCAAGTTCCCTTACAAACCAGAAAAAATGGGTGGTAATTTGGGTTAAAGGGCTTTATTACAATGAACATTTGTTAATATGAATTCTGCTTTAATATATTTTCTTCTGAATCATGCTAAATAATGGCAAACTTTTAATCAATCGCTAACAAACCGATGTGTAAATGTTTTGTTATAATGGATCGCTTTTGGATCATGCTCAATAATGGCAAAGTTTTAATCGATCGCTAATAAACCATTTTGTAAATGTTCAGTTTTAATGGATCGCTTTAGAATCGTTCTTAAAAGTAGCTATGTTTGAATGGACCTAGCAAACCGCTTTGTAAATGACAATGTTTTAAAGGATCGCTTCAGGATCGCATGGTTATAAACCAATTTATTTTGGATCGCTCACAAATCACTAATGAAACGCTTTAGGATCACGATCCTTAACTCGGACCATGTTTGCGATCATGCAGAACCACGGTTTTGAAGCGATCCTGAAGCGATTTTGAAGCGATTCATCATAAAATAATTTTGTGTGGGTATTTAGAATAATTAATATCATGAAAATACTTAAAATGCATCAAATAATTGTTTTAAAATAATCTCCAGTTTACAGCGATATTTGTTTAATTTTTAACTGTTTCGTCCAAAATCAGGGCATAAGCTGCCGCTCTCAGAAGTCTATCTGGGTGAATATATTTTGTTAGGTATCATAGATTTAAAAAAAAATCACTAAAATTTGCCATCAGATATGGTACCGACCAACCTCCTAGCCTATGGACTACCATAAAAATATAAACTTTACTCCAAACGTTATAATTAGTACGACGGGTCCAGACATGATCATCAGTATCAGTCCCGGAAAGTTACTACTAAATTACAAAGTAAGTTTGTTAAATGCTGCGCAAAAAGCGACAGAACGAAAAGACGACAGATTAGAAGCGAAAAGATGATAGAAGGCCGGCCACACGAAATAACTAAAAGACGACAATATCAAATGGCGTCTTTCGTCTTTTCGCGTGGCGTTCTGTCGTCTTTGCGCCCTTGAAATGTCGTGTTTTCGTTATGTTTTTCTGTCGTCTTTTCGTTCTGTAGTCTTTTTGCGCTGCATTTAACAAACTTACTGAAAAACACAACAAATGAAACACCCGCTTTTATATGTTTTATTATGATGGTTTTATACAAAAGATGTATTGGACTGAAACAAAATTGAATACCATCATTTTCTCATGCAGTTGTACGTCAACAGTGATTTACAGTTACACATACTCTTCACCCTCAAATACAGTAGGCTGGAAATAGGTCCTTAAACTTTCCACAATTCACGAAACTGTTACAAACCAATGTCAAACAATTTTCTTCACAAAATACATATCTTCTGGCCAGACAGAATATTTCGTCTTATCCAGCGCGAACTTCCCAAAGGGGTCCCGAAACGGTAGGAATAATCTCTCTTCCATGATATCAATAATTTCTCTTCCAGAAGGATCCTTCCTGTGGAAAGTAAACTCCATTTGAACAAGTCGTACATCTACGTCATTGAAGAACTCTTTCCCACCTTTCAACACTGCCAGTTCATGTGCCTCAACGTCCATTTTAATAACAATTTGTTTTCCTTGGAACAAACTTCTTAAATCGTCTAACCTAATCGTTCTAGCCGCATCGTTGTCGTTTACTCTTACAGTATTGTCAAACGGTTTTATAGCCGTCGCCCCGACATTTCCCATTCTTTTCTTGAAAGACACAACGGAATAATAGTCAGAAAGAGCGTTCCATATCAAAGTTACGTTCTCACGAATCTGTCCGAGATTTAATGATTTTGAAACCATACGAATATTTTGGATCAATGGATCAACACATACTACACGTTTTCCCAGTTTTGCAGCAGTTAGTGTATACGTTCCAATATTACAGCCAACGTCTAGAAACTCCACTTTTGAATTTGTTGTTAAAACCGTCATCAAACCTGACACCTTGCCACCCTCAAATTGACCAGTCTTAATGATAGAACCAGAGACGGATACGTCTGTCTTAAATTCATAAACGCAAATTGGAGTAGCCAGCATTATTTTCAATGGAACGCACGTAACATTGACTATGTCCTCATTTACATCTTGACTAATCGTGCGTACGCATGAGCCATATTGCGTAAGTTCCTGAGATGGAACAATACCAGAAACACATGGGAAGGTCTTATAATCTTCCAAAGCCTGAATTGTTACTTTATTTAAACGTGTCTGATCACGTGTTTGTTTTGGTTTAAATGTTGACACATTATAGTTTATAACTATGTAAACTCCGACCACGCTACATAGAATAACGAAAACACGCACAAACGATGTCCTTCTGGGGCGCATGGTTAATTGCAATGGCAGCCTGTCCTCAATACTGTATATCGCAATGAAATAATCAATTCTGTTTCATGTCCACGTGACATTGCATGTACATAGGTTGAATCTTAGTAGTATAGATACTGGGGGTATAAGCGCAATTTCCTCCCTCGCAACAAACAATCAGCAGTTATCAGTTGTCTCCAGTTGCCCTTAGTACAAAGATGCAAACGCCAAATGGCAATGCCATGCTTGCTGCAAGACCCCACATAACTATACAAACTATACAAACTGCTTGATTGACCTTCGCTTAGGAAGAACGTTCGCTTAGGAAGAACGTTACCAGTACCTCCAGTATCTATTAATTTTGTAAATAACTAAAACATTTGCAATTCATTAAGCAAAGTCAGACGGAACCGGACAGTAGTCTTCATCATCGCTCTGCATATCATTTTTTATTATGAAGTATTTTATTTCCCTACACTTTGCTATTTTGTATTTTAGTTCAAGAAGCTATTCTCTGTTTTTATCCAGCTCACGTTCATAATTATCCATTTCAACTAGCAATCGTCTTTTTTTGGTGTCCGTAAAATCATCACGAACTACTTCATATTCTACTTGGAGTTGCTTACCTCTCATCAATTCTCTTCTATATTTATCTTTTCTGCAAACCTTTTCTAACTGTTCTTGTTCCATTATATGTAATAATTCTATATATACTTATTTTTAAACCCTTATTTAATATTTTCAATATCCTTGAATGGAACCCAACTATTGAAATCTTCATTGTAACCCATCCATTTAATCAATGCTTGTTTCTTTTTGTAATCACGTCGTATTACTTTTTCAATCCTGAATATTTATTGCTTTGCCTTATCATTTCTAATTCATAAAATCTTCCATCAATGTTTTCGTTGTTTAAATCTTTTATTTTGTATGTCACAGGATTTGTGTTTTGAATTTTATCAACAACAAATATTTCTTCAGTCCAATTTGGGGTATAACCTTTCTCAAACGTTCTTTTATATTTGCTAATTCTAACATTATCCCCTATTTTAAACTTTGGCTTAATTTGATTACTTCTCATTTTTCCATACAAGTTGAAATACACCATTCCTTTATTCGTTTCATCACTTGCTTCAGTCGGTGTCATTTTAATACTCCGATGTTTTGTGTTATTATACATGTCAACCATTTCTTGCAACACGTCTAAATATGTATTTGTATTGCTAGCTGTAAAATATTTCCACATCCTCTCTTTTAATGTTCCGTTAAATTGTTCAATTACTACAGTTTTTCCGAAATTAAACGTATGATACATTTCGATATTATTATCAACAAGGAATTGCTTAAACGTCTTGTTATAAAACTCCGCACCTTGATCAACCCACAACAATTTACACTGTCTTCCTGTACTGATTATCTGTTGGAACGCTTTGGTAATTTCTAAACCAGTTTTATTCGGAACCGGCGCAACCCAAGCATATTTGCTAAACACATCAATAACAGTATGCAAGTAATTAGTACCTTTATTATATGTTGAAAACGATTGCATATCAACCAAATCAACAGACCATATTTATCAATTTCATTAACAATCACACAGCGTTGAGTGAACTTTCTTCGTATAGGCTTATGAAGTTCATCTGCTAACTTATCAGTCCATTTCAACACCTTTTCTAGTTTTTTGAGTTTCCAAGACCAAGTTTATATTTTGTACTAATAACTGGTTTTACTATCAAATGTTTAGCAATCTTTTCTCCAATAGTTTTAGACTTACTAGATTTCAAACCAGCAAGCATGTTTTTATCACACATTGATTTATTACTAGGATTTTCATCATAACAATAATCATGATCTTTACAAACAGCATCTAATTCATTTACCGGTTCTGCGCTATCAAGTGGATTACCAGGACCACAATATTTATAACCAGGAATTGTTAACCCCTTTTTAGGTAACAGAGGAAGCATAGCTTTATGAATATCAATATTACCACCTTCTGTGTTTTTAACAAACTTTATTTTAGTAATACCACAAGATGCACAAGTTGCTCTTAACATTTTTCTACCATTTTTTGCTAAAACATACTCAACATTTTCAGTAACCTTTTTTTCTTTTATGCAATAACTCATATATAATATGATTAGATTAAACCTTGTTAACAAAATATGATTTTATGATGTTTTCATTTTCTACTGGTTTGTAAGGTTTTAATAATTTGTAAAGAATATCATACGTACTATTTCCATCTTGTAACTTTTTAATGAAGAATAGACAGAAATATCCACATAGAACACTTGTTTTATCTTGATACTGAATAAGGTTGTATTTTATATTAGGTATGTAAGTAAAAACTTCTTTTGGTGGGCTCAGACCAAACGGATCAAAGTAATAATTATTATAGTAACAAGTCCAGTGTGTACCAGGTCCAGTATGATCATCCAGACTAATAATACCAGGTTTTTGTTTATTTTGTGTTGTCGGTAATTTGTTTTTGCTGTACACCCCACTGAATTTCTGTATACCTAGCTCCTTAACCCATTTTATTATATCTAAGTTAGAGATTCATTTTTAAATATTTTTTTTACAAATGGGATGCTTCTATATGGTCTAATTTGTGAGTCTACTTGTAAACCATTTCCATGATCAACTCTTAGTCCTTGTCCTCTTCTATCTACTTGCAAACCTTTTCCAGTTAAGCCACTAATAAGAGATCCGATCAATGGAATTCTAATGATGCAAGAAGCCCAAGAAATCCTCCGTCCTGCTGTTGTTCTTTTGTTAGTTTAACAGGGCAGCGACCTTTTGACTTTGCTATTTTATTTTGTTGTGCAGCTGTTAATTTATTTGATGCGAGAAGTGTTTGTTTTTTTATCACTAGGAACAGTTGCCGTTACGTCTTGCTGTTTTTTATCACTGGGAACAGTTACCGTTTTAGGAACAGTTACCATTTTATTACTAGAAGCGCTTAATAGTACGTCTTGCAGGGTTTTTTTTGTTAGTTTAATAGTGCAGCAACCTTTTGACTTTGCTATTTTGTTTTTTGTGCAAGTGTTAATTTATTTGATTTTAAAAGTGTTTGTTTTTTATCAGCAGGAACAGTTACCATTCCATTTCCAAATATTTTACCAATTCTAGTACTTGCCAGACCACTAAGTGCCCCTGTTGCTAAAGGTCCTAATATCTTTGAAGCAAATCTAGCAACTGTTGGTAATATTGTTTTAGTTAACAAACCAGCTAATGCACCTGAAAAGCCTCCATTTTTAGACTGAGACCTCATTTGTGATTTTGATATATTTATGTCAAACCCCCGTCCACCAGATTTAGCTTTGTTAATATTGTTAATCTCAGTAGCTGTCAGCGACAAGGGGAAATTCCCAGTTAGTTTATTATTTTTTAACATGAGTGTTAATGCGCTCTTGTTCTCATAAGTCCTCGCTAAACTCTGTTTCTGACCGTCTGATAAATTTACTGAATAATTTACGTAAGTCATATATATTATAAGTTAGATTAAATAATAAACAGTTCATTTCCAACGGTATCAATAACAACATCTTCCTTGTATAAGACTAAAGCATAAACTTTATATCTAGCGGTAGGAACGTTGCTTAGTTTATATCTCAAACTTAGTTGTTTTGGATCAACACTGACTTCATTTTCCTTGTAACTCGAATCGAAATATATCATTCAGAAGAGATTTTTAAAATTACTCATATTGAGTAAAGTTCCAATGTTTTTATCATTTTGTTTGTAAGAATAATTAATTACATCTCTGAATATTCTTATGATATTAGCATAACTATATTGAATAGGTACATGTTCATATCTAGTATTATATTGATTACTTCGAAACATCTATATATACTAGTAATTAGATTATTTTCTATTAATTAAAATCGATTTATTCTGGCATGAATTCCCCTCCCGGAAAGTAATCTATTAATTCTTGTATTTACATCTTCTTCAGTTTTAGCTACAACTTCTTTTTTGTTATTAGCCTTTGTAAGTTCTTTTAAAATTATCTCGCCTTTTGGTTTAGGTTTAATAACTGAAACTAACTTATCAGCAGCCATTTTTCCTACTTCATCTCCAAGTTTTTTAGAACCACTCTCTATGATTTGTTTACCAGCAGTTTCTAATGCTTTCTTACCTGCTGTTTTTACAGACTCACTAAATATCTTTGATCCAACTTTTGAAAAAATGTCAAATATGCCAGCTCCAGTTAATCGGTCAACTTGAGTACATATTCCCATACTAGTGTCATAAACTTTGTTAAACATGCCATATAACATATATTACAGTAATTCTTTAAAAACAAATCGAAATGATGTATGGACACAATTAAGATTAATAATTTTAATGTAAATATTAATACTGTTAATTATCGTTTTGTTTACATCACAGAACCCGTCTCTTATCGGTTCATCTTTAAAAGGATACGATCTCATAAGATCAGCTGTACTTATTTCATAAATGACATCCCCGTATTATCCATCAACAATAGAATTACTTATCAAATCACAGTGGATATACAATGTATCGATAGAATTTGTTATGTTTGGTGTTACAGTTCCAAATTTAGTTTCTCTAATAACTGCATCTTTGTCAAACCCGATTAAGGTGTGAACGTTTGTTTCTCTTAAATCAAGTACGAACTTATTATGAATGGTAACTAAACATTTAAAACTTGATAAATCGAACTCAATTTTTATCGGGACAGGTGAGTCATCGGTTAAATCGCCATTTACATTCAATGTTTCTGTTATGTAATTATCGATATCAGCATAACTGTAATTTCCATTTGTAAAAATAATACTTTTCCAATCTGTTCCATTATGATACTTTATCACTTTGTTATTAAAATCCTCACTAATATTATACCATGAGTAAGTCATGGAATAATTCTTATCAAGTCCAATACCATACTGTTTGTTCCTGCCTAATATTAATGGTATGTCAAACACAGTTGTAAAATTACTCGGTGTATTTGAGCTATTAATTATTGAAGCTTTTTCTGATGATAATACAATTTTGTGTTCCATATAATATAGAATGGATAATACTTGTTAATACTAATCACTTAAATAAAACAGTTTAAAACTTGATTTTTCAAAATTGAAAACTTGTGTAGTGTTGAGTTCTGCAGATGATCCGAAACGAATAGCAGATGATAGTTTGGCATATAATTCAAATGTTTCTTTAAATATTCGTTTGTCATTTTTAATTATCGGTTGAAGACGCTTTTCGCCCACACTCAATGTTGAATAAATAAAACAAATATTCTACATCTGCTCCTGTATAAGTAAAATCTATTTCAAATACATAACGGCCTTCTTTAAGAATTTCTAATTCATTATAAGGATCTTTTTTATAATATTCTTTACTTTTCATATTTAAGTGGATTGGCTACAAAAGTAAACGCAGAAAGAAAAGAGATATGACGGGTTCTTTCAAGTGGTTTTCGTGTTGGATGCGACACAAAACCAAGAATATAATTATCGAAACGATCAGCGTAATCTTGAATAATACTTATTCCGTCTATTGTATATTCAAAAAATAGAATCCGGCTTAAATAATCTACTTTTACTTTCAATCCATCAATTATACCAAGAATTGCCGTGTGGCGACTATCAGACTTTTGATTATGCTCTTTGAGAGAAGCTATTTCGCCATCAAAAGCTTTGCTCCTATCATCCTTGGCAGCTTTCAATTCCTTTGAAGCATCATCAATAGCAGTGTCAAGTTTATCAGTGTCAACCAGTTTGATCAGAGCAGTCTCCAACGTCTTGCTACCAACCATTTTCTTTTTGATGTCTTCAACCTCTTTGCTAATATCGTCGACGTTAGTGCTTATCTGCCCATTTAATATTTTTATTTGAGTTATTTCAGCAGCAAACGCAGTTCTCATTTGTTTTGAAGCATCAGCAATAGCAGTTTCTAGTTCATTGTTATCAACCATTTGTTTATTGATTTCTCCAATCCGTCTATTAATATTTTGAACACCAGATCTTTGTTCACTTACTTTCTTGTAGTTTTCACTTCTTCCAATCCATCTTCTTTATTTTCTAGCTCTTTTAAAGCATCACTCAAACGTTTTATTTCATCTTTCAATCCGTTTTGAATTTCAATCATTTTCTCACGGTTTGCTTGTAACTTTGTTTGTATTTGACTAAGTTTATCATCACCTGTTGTTAAATCTTTCATCATATCTGGAATTTTATTAATATTATAATCACGTATGATTTTTGATATTATTCTAACAGTAAATTGCTTTGTTGCTGCATCATCTGCTTTATCTGGATTACCAACATTGGTGATTTTATTATTATTCATGTTAAGATCACTTTCTAAAATGTTTTCCTGGTTTTTGTCTTTGTTAAGATAATTAACCAGATGTTTTTGTTTTGCATACTCAGACAGAACAATACCAAAATTTGTAATATTAACACTGACGGTAGTAACTTCCTCACCAAGATCATTAAAAAGCCCCATTATATATAATATGATTAGATTAAATTTCACCGTTGAAGTTACGCTTTACTAACTTCCTCGGACGATCAAGATACAGGAAGTCGTACTGCTTGTCAGTTGCATTTTTATACTGATCTTTGCTGACATCTTGTTCGTTGGAAAGCATACCCAGCTCACGATTAACTGGAGTTGCAAAGAAGATGTAATGAGAGCAATTCAGCCGAATGTCTTTAGGGGTTTTGTAGTAAGATTGGGTTAAATAAATTACACAACAATTCTTATACCTGCCTTGGATGAAATAATTGACAATATTATTTTGGTAACGCTCGCAAACATAATCATCAAAAATAGCTATTTTTAGAGTATCCGAGTCCAAATCATTCACAGGGATAACTTCATCATTTGAACATTCTAGTATGTCTTCAACCGGAATTTTATTCTTTTCTGCTATCTTTTCAAGTTTTTGTGACAAGACTTGATACTTAGACAGCTCCAAGATTTTTGGCAAACAAGTAAATCTTGTCATAGTACACTAAAGGTTTCAGCAACATGTGAACTAATGTGTTTGTATTGCCAGATCCTGAATTACCGCATATAAGCATCCTAAAACAACAGTCCGGCATGAAGTTATATATCTGCTTGAAACTACTGTTGTCTGTCTTCATATCATATTTTGGAATTTCCATTATAATAATACTTTGATAATAGTAATATTATCTAACTATTATTATATGTCAAAAGTATTTTGCGGAATAAAACAAATCCCCCGTGGTAAACGCCTTGGAACAAAAGCAGAATGTTTTAAGGCTAATCAAGTTAGATATTATGGAATGCAAAAAGTAGTTAAGACTGCAGTTGAAAAAGCAGTTAAAAAGCAGTCAAGTCTGCAATCAAAAAAACAGTTGAACCTGCGGTTAAAAAAGCAGTCAAGCCTGCAGTTAAGAAAGCAGTTAAACCTGCAGTTAAAAAAGCAGTTAAACCTGCAGTTAAACCTGCAGTTAAGAAAGCAGTTAAACCTACAGTTAAGAAAGCAGTTAAACCTGCGGCTAAGAAGAAAACAAAAACTACATAATACATGATTTAAGTTATCTTAACTTGGTTTAACTTATATCAACGTATCTTAACTTATCTTATTTTAATCTAAACTTATATTATACATGTCTTTGTTAAAATGGAAAGAATTAGCAGATAAAAAGCAAAAAGCGAGTGAGCTTATTAAAGAATACGAGAATAAAGTTACTCAGAAAAGACTAGAAAAAGGAGCTAGTCGTGATTTGTACAAAGAAATATTTAAACCTGTAACTAGCGAAATAAAAAGTCAGTCGGAACAGCTAACCGAGCAGTTAGCTTCTCTTCCGAAAATAAGTCAGCAATTAGCCGCTCTTCGAGCAGCAATAGGTGAGGAAGTACAAGAACAAAAAGCGTAGCAGGGATTACCCCAATTATTTACCAAAGAAACTCGTAAACTAACTACTGGTGATCTAGATGCTGGAATCAATAAAGAAGTGATAGATATATATATAAATTACCCTTACCGTCGAGTGCAGCTGGAGATAACTTAGAACCCGGAAGCATACTCGGGGATGTTAGTGAGATGATCAGAGATAATGGTCGCAATATGGCTTTTCTTGCTAACCGGATTAAAAAAGAAAAAGATGCAATCACGAAAGACAACTATAAACGAATCTGGGGAAACATAAAAAAACGGGTCAGAAGCTTTAAAATATTACAGAGAAAGAATTGATGCGATGCTTAAGCATAGTGAAGTTTTTTCAGGGAAAGGATTACAACAAAATAAAAATTCCTACAAGGTCGACAAAGATGGTCGCTATGGAGTGTTACAAATTGATTTATCCGAGCTTGTTGGTCATCACAAACTCATTGCCAAACAAGGAGAAGCAGTTGTGCTCAATCTAAAAGTAGATGACGAATTTGTAGACTTGATAACAAAGCGTTACAATAATAAAAAAAACTTATTCAAAGCTATCCCAAAATGCATTCAAGGAACTAACAAAATTATCTGATTTACCAATTCATAAAGGTTCTTCAAAGTTCAAAAAGATTTTAGGAGGTTGTGTTGATGTTGAATATTACAATAGTCCTGATGATTTGACTGATGATCTGGAGTTAGTATGCGGCAGTATCAAAGCAGGAAATAATAGTCCACAGTTAATACATAAAGGTATTAGCATAATCGATGAATTATTATAAATAGGCGAAATATCACCCAAAGAACATTAGCAACTATTTTCTGAATATTTTGATTAAATTATTGTCTAACTGTAATTATACATGAGAACCAAAGAAGAATTAATTGATCACTTGACGCGACTTGTAGCTGCATACAGACGTAGTTATAAATTATGTGGTATTATGAACACGACATTACAGATTACCAGTGGAATAATTGGTTGTGGTGCTGTTCTAGCATTAGTTCCAGCAATTCCTGTTTTCATAGCTGTAGTTGGCACAGTTCCTCCAATAGTTGCTGTTTAAGCAATTAAAACAAGAATAGCAGAAAAAAATACTTTGTTAAAAACACATCATAGGAGTTTTAAACAACTTCTATCATATTTCCAAACAACAACAGGACTAGAAAATGATGAAGAGATAATTAGAATTACTTTTAATAAAATATTAGAGATTCAAAAGAATGATAACTTTACAGAACCTCTGGAAATGTATATGAAAAATTTTAAGTTAAACGGTCATGGCATCCAGTCGTAATTCCTTTTTATTCAGCTCGAAGAGATGCTCCGTTTGAGCGTCTTTACTAGTTATACAGTTGCTGCAAGCGACTGTTCAACTTGTTTCCAAATCCTATCGTACTTTTCTCTTGTTAATTTTGTTTTAATCGGTTTTGTTTCTTTTTCTATTTTTAATATTTTTAATATTTTCTGAAAAATGTATTCAAATTTGATTGATCTTTTTTGACCTTCTAGCTTATCCAAAATCTTTACAATTTTGTAAAACAAATCTTCAAATCTTTGCCTATTTGCAGAAGACAAATCATATGCTACCAAGTATTTATCCAAATGGTACTTTCTGTGGTAAATAGTTTTCTTTCGGTTGTAGTTGTAACCTGTAATGAGATTATAACCATTGTGAGTGCCACAATTAAGGCAACACGCTCGCTATCGATAACTTCACAAGTATCATTACAATTCACATATGCGTAAATACACTTGTAACACAGCTTAGCTCTGGTACAATATTTATAAAGCTTCTTTTTATTAGTTGTGTAAAATAAGATGCAATCTATGCACACCCTAGGAGGTGCAATAATATCTAAAACTCTTTAACAAATAAGTATATGAAATTAGAAATAAATAGGTTTCAAAACACTATATTTCTTTTCAAATTCCAACACAAATTCGTACTTTGCGCAAAACATTCTCAAATTGTGTAGACACTTGGTGCATATTTAATATCGATAAACCCATTGCGCAATTCCGGAATCGTCGGATATTTTAAGAATTCATGTGGAGCGCTAGTGGTAGAACGTTGGACCCACATTTCCTGGGTAGAAACAGTACTGTACACCTCCCGCCATCCGTAAGAATCGACCATCCTCACTTACAAGTCGAGCTCTTAGTGGGATTCGAACCCGCAGCGGTGAGAGGCTAGAAGAAGAAGAGGATGAGGAGGAAGAAGCAGAATCTCGAATCTCGAGTTTTTTGTTTTTCGATATGTTGAATAACAAATCTCGAGTTTTTGTTTGTTTTTCGATATTCTAAACTTATTTTTTGAATAACAAATCTCGATTTCTTTGTTGTTCGATATTCAAAACCTTTTTGTTAAATAACGAATCTCGATTTTTTAGGTTTTCGATATTATAAATTTATTTGTTGAATAACGAATCTCGATTTTCTTGTTTTTCGATATTCAAAACTTATTTCTTATATAACGAATCTCGAGGTTTTGTTTTTCGATATTCAATAATTATTTGTTAAATAACGAATCTCGAGTTTTTTTGTTTTTCGATATTTCAATTTTTTTATTGAACAACGAATCTCGAGTTTTTTTGATTTTCGATATTTAATTTGTTTTTGTTGAATTAAGAATCTCGAGTTTTTTTGTTTTTAGATATTCAACAATTTTTTTGTTGAATAACGAATCTCGAGTTTTTAGCTCTACTGGAAAGGCTCATGCGATATTTTTTTTTCGCCCGTCGTCCGTCCGTCTGTCTGTTAGCAATTTATAAAATCGACATCTCCTCTGAAACCGCTTGAAGGATTTTGATGAAACTTCATCCCAATGTTACTTGGGAGGGCCCCTCTCAGATTCGTGTTTTTCGCGGCCACCAGTCATTCAAGATGGCCGCCATGACTAAAACTAGGTCAAATTTAAGGAAATTTCAAACGACATCTCCTCCGAAACCACTTATTCCATTCTACTGAAATATCATATACATGTTCCTTGGATTGGCCTCTATCAAGTTTCTGTTTTTCGTTATCGTCAAATAATAAAAATGGCCGCCACGGCGACCCAAATTTTATATAGAGTTATATATGAAAAGGTTAAAAATTACATCTTCTCTGAAACCGCCTGAAAGATTTTGATGAAACTTAATCACAATGATATTTGGGATAGCCCCTCTCAGATTTGTGTTTTTCACGGCCGCCAGTCATCCAAGATGGCCGCCATAGCTAAAACTAGGTCAAATTTAAGTAATTTCAAACGACATCTCCTCCGAAACCACTTATTCCATTCTTGTGAAATATCATATACATGTTCCTTGGGTTAGCCTCTATCATGTTTGTGTTTTTCGTTATCGTCAAATAATCAAAATGGCCGCCACGGCGTCGCAAAGTTTACATAGAGTTATATAGGAAAAGGTTAAAAATGACATCTTCTCTGAAACCGCCTGAAATATTTTGATGAAACTTAAGCACTATGATATTTGGGATAGACTCTCTCAGATTTGTGTTTTTCGCGGCCGCCATGATCCATGATGGCCGCCATGGCTAAAACTAGGTCAAATTTAAGTAAATTTCAAACGACATCTCCTCCGAAAAAACTGATTCCATTCTACTGAAATATCATATACATGTTCCTTGGGTTGGCCTCTATTAATTTTGTGTTTTTCGTTATCGTCGATTAATCAAAATGGCCACCACGGCGACCCAAAGTGTACATAGAGTTATATAGGAAAAGGTTGAAAATGACATTTTCTCTGAAACCGGTTGAAGGATTTTGATGAAACTTAATCACAATGATATTTGGGGTAGTCCCTCTCAGATTTGTGTTGTTCGCGGCCGCCATTCATCCAAGATGGCCGCCATGGCTAAAACTAGGTCAAATTTAAGGAAATTTAAAACGACATCTCCTCCGAAACCACTTATTCCATTCTTGTGAAATATCATAAACATGTTCCTTGGGTTGGCCTCTATCAAGATTATGTTTTTCGTTATCGTCGAATAATCAAAATGGCCGCCACGGCGACCCAAAGTTTACAAAGAGTTCTATAGGAAAAGTTTAAAAATGACATCTTCTCTGAAACCGGTTGAAGGATTTTGATGAAACTTAATCACAATGATCTTTGGGATAGTCCTCCTCAGGTTTATGTTTTTCGCGGTCGTCAGTCATCCAAAATGGCCACCATGGCTAAAATTAGGTCAAATTTAAAGAGATTTCGAACGACATCTCCTCCGAAACCACTTAATCCATTCCAGTGAAATATCATATACATGTTCCTTGGGTTGGCCTCTATAACATTTGTGTTTTTTAGCTCTACTGGCCTTTGGCCAGGCGAGCTTATACGATCACTTTTCGTCCGTCGTCCGTCTGTCTGTCTGTCCGTCTGTCTGTTAGCAATATTATAAAATCGACATCTCCTCTGAAACCGCTTGAAATATTTTCATGAAACTTCATCACAATGTCACTTTTGAGGGCCCCTCTCAGATTTGTGTTTTTTATGGCCGCCATTCATCCAAGATGGTCACCATGGCTAAAACTAGGTCAAATTTAAGGAAATTTCAAACGACATCTCCTCCGAAAGCACTTATTCCATTATTGTGATATACCATA
The DNA here is from genome assembly GCA_037043455.1 of Cyrtodaria siliqua. Lineage (NCBI taxonomy): Eukaryota > Metazoa > Mollusca > Bivalvia > Adapedonta > Hiatellidae > Cyrtodaria > Cyrtodaria siliqua. The sequence continues at coordinate 125,503 of JAWPHD010004143.1, read as the reverse complement.
AATATGTTGCTTGGGTTGGCCTCTATCAAGTGTTTGTGTTTTTCGTTATCGTCGAATAATCAAAATGGCCACCACGGCGACCCAAAGTGTATATAGAGTTATATAGGAAAAGGTTGAAAATGACATTTTCTCTGAAACCGCTTGAAGGATTTTGATGAGACTTAATCACCATGATATTTGGGATAGTCGCTTTCAGATTTGTGTTTTTTCGCGGCTGCCAGTCATCCGAGATGCCTCTATCATAAACATGTTCCTTGGGTTGGCCTCTATCAAATTGGTGTTTTTTGTTATCGTCGAATAATCAAAATGGCCTCCACGACGCCCAACGTTTACATAGAGTTATATAGGAAAAGGCTAAAATTGACATCTTCTCTGAAACCTCTTGAAGGATTTTGTTGAAACTTTATCACAATGATCTTTGGGATAGTGCGCCTCAGATTTGTGTTTTACGCAGCCGCCAGTTGTCCAAGATGGCCACCATGGCTAAAACTAAGTCAAATTTAAGGACATTTGAAACGACATCTCCGAAACCACTTAATCCATTCCAGTGAAATATCTTATACATGTTACATGCTCTATCGAATTTGTGTTTTTCGTTATCATCTAATAATCAAAATGGTTGCCATGGTGACCCAAGGTTTACATAGAGTTATATAGGAAAACGTTAAATATGAAAACTTCTCTCAAACCTTTTGAAGGATTTTGTTGAAACTTTATCACAATGGTTGGCGTCTATTAAGTTTGTGTTTTTTCGTTTTCTTGAAATAATCAAAATGGCCTCCGTGGCGACCCAAAGTTTATATAGGAAAAGGCTAAATATGACATCTTTACACAGTAGAGCGCCTACATGCCCTCTAGGGCCTCTTGTTTGTTTTTCGATATACTTATTTGTTGAATAACGAATCTCGAGTTTTTTGTTTTCCGATATTCAATTTTTTTTTGTTGAATAACGAATCTTGAGTTTTTTGTTTTTCGATATTCAAAACTTACTTGTTGAATAACAAATCTCGAGTGTTTTTATTTTTGTGTTTTTCTACATTCGATTTTTTTTTGAGTGAATAACAAATCTCTTGTTTTTCGATATTCAAAACTTATGTGTTGAATAACGAATCTCGAGTTTTTTTGTTTTTCGATATTCATATTTTTTTTATTGAATTACGAATCTCCTATGGTAAATACAGACCAGTAAAGATACCAGTCTTATATTTCGTTTGGTTTGCTACATCTCTCAATTCCAACCTCTGAAACTAAGTTCTGCTTCTACCTAGAAGAACTATATACATCACGATCGATGCAGGCTCTGTCAACGGTCCAATTACTTGTCGAATGTTATGTGTAAGTAAAGTATGTTTCAGTTATGAATAAAAATTATATAATACCATTTACATGCCTGTATTTCAATAAAAATGAACGATTTTGATAACAAGAATATTTGATTACACAAATATTTATTAATCATCATGGTTACATCATTGCATTTTATCAAATATGCATTGTTATACATAAAATATATACCACGTACAACTATCCAAGGATTTGTCCATGTATGGACAAATCCTTGAACTATCCTATAACATTAGTGAGAGCGCTCTAACTACATTAATTGCATTTTGCGATCCGGTTTGCTTTAGATTCAATTCATAGCTATTTTTGAAACATACACTCAGTACATTTGAAAACGCACATCTTATTGCTGATGAAATTTATTATGATCCCATAAAGCTACAACAATAAAATTTTGTAGTATTCATATATCATCTTTATTTTATTCATTTGCCAAATTTCATCAATATCGGAAGCTGTATTTTGTATTACTTGTTTTGAAAGACCTATCTTAGTTTTATCAATATAACATACAGAAGCCATACATTGAGTATGTTTTGAAAAAGCTGTTTGGGTCGGATGGTGCTGACCCACCTACTTGCATGTAGAAACATGAGGAAAATGTAAAATATACTTCTTTCCTTGATTATGCAACACATTTTTAATGCATTGCACAAATGTATGATTTAACCTTTATAAGTACTCTTCAAAAGTTGAATTTTAATTTTTAGCAAGATTTTTTGGTTTGATTACCTTGACAACCAATCAAAATTAAGAGATTTTGTGTAATAGCTCCGAATTTACCCTGGAACTTTTTCCCTGCCCGCTGATTGGTTGGTAATTGGTGTAGTCTGATCTGGATATCGTAACTTCGTGGGCACCACTTAAATACTTACCTTTCGTACGACAGTGCCCTCATGCGAGATTTTGAGCTGTCAGAACAAAGTCAAAGGTCTTGAATAGAGATACGGTTGAAATGCAATATAACGAGTTTAAATGATTGCATGAACACGTTTTAAAGCTTTCAAGTCGAAGTGTTTTCTTAGAAATAAATTATAACACTTATACAACTGGCTACATTCGATTTTGTTAAGTACTTCGAATTAGTGCACCTTTCGATGTTCCAAATTCTAAAACATGCCAACTAAAATAAGTTTGACATCATGTTGTACTAGCATTACCATTACAAATGCGTTTGCAAGAGAAAAGATCTCAGTATTTAATGTTAACGCTGAATAACAGTTACTTGAATTTCAACGATTTTCAATAAAAGGGAGGTAACTTAGGATTATTCATGTTTCATTTTATTATAGACGGAACATCTGCAATATATGGGTCAAACTTTATACCGAGTACAGCTCGGCTAATGATAACACATGTATGCAAGTTTTGAAATCGTACCTGCCTGGGCAAAAAAACTGTGTCGCACCGGAAGCGCCGCCATTGATGAAATTATGTTCGGCAATTTCGGATTTTTTCCTCAAATCATCAGTCTGTTTCACTTGGACGATTGTCTCTTTTTTCTCTTTTCGTAGTTAGATAAAACGCTTATTCGGAGTATTCGTACTAGCTCGGCCAATCCCGTCATTCTTCGGGATATTGACGAGTAGTTACGAATGAAACGATATTTATTAAATGCATTAAAATATTGCTTATCATTAGCAGCTGTTTTATTATTTGTTATTGGTTGTCAAAAATAAACTAACCTTTGTTTATATCTCTTTACAACAAAGAAAAATACCATTAGTGAAAACTTAAACTCCACATCTTCAGTCAATAGAAAATCCACATTACTGTTAAGTATCTTAGCCTGCACTATCCATCAAGAACACAAAATATTGGCAATTTTTTTTCCAGTCTTGGCTAGGGACACTGGAACCAGAAATGTACCTTACAATGTTCATATCTTACATATCCTTTCGCCATCTAGTCCATGTATATTTCATGTACATTTCAATATATGACATAACATGACATAAAGGTCATCGAGGTAAATATTGCTGGGGCGTAGCATGGCAGTCCTTTGAGTAACATGGAAAAAAGAATCCTTAAAAAAATGAAAACTGCAATAACAGAGTGGGGAGTGGGACAACAGTGGGAAATTGTCACATTTTTTATAGGGGGGTGGGGGAAGTGGGGGCGGTGCGGGACATAAAATGTCTATTTCCCTGACAAATATCGTTTGCAAATGCACCAGTTTAGATACCCCCCCACTCCCCCCCCCCCCCACACACACACACAAACCCCTTTCTGGGGCACCTGAGTCCTCCTCCCAGTCATCCCCCAGTCGGTGCTTCGCACCACGTATTAGGAGTATGTTGAAAACCGGCCACGCAGCTGGAATGAATGCACCTACTTACAGTGACTGGTCCATAATTGAATGTATAAACTTTACAGGTACGTACACTTCAAATGGCACCCCTCATTTACTATACACTTTGATTGTACATGTATATTGCTGAATGTGACCTATTTGCATTTTCATATAAAATTCTAGTCATAGGCAAATATTTTCTTAATTCTTTTTATTAATAATGTTTGAGAAGACACTGCTATTATATATGTTTATGCCTTAAATGATAATTATGCCGCATACAGTATAGGTTGAATATAGTAGATTTAGAGAAAAATACTTCATTGTGTTTTTATATTAAATATTTAACGTTTTAACTGATAAGCTAGTTTCAAACGATGATCCGCAATCGTCCGTGTGCACAGTAGGAATTTGAACAAAGTAGGAATATTTTGGTTCTAGTTGTTATTTATAATACTGACTGCAAAGGCCTTCATTAATGCTGGGAGAACGTGTGGCTCAAACCTAAAATAAAAGCAATAACGTCTGTCGAAAGTGCAAGTATACGCGTGATGCAACGTTTGTTTATCTCCTCATTTTCTATCAAATGTATATTTAATATCCACTATTTATTAAGTATCATTCAAATATGCAAATGTCATTACTAGCAATATCATAAACTGGTAATTTATTCCCAGATCGTAGTACATTTGGCAGATGGACAGGTGTTCTGGACAAAGAGACAATTTGACATTAAATATATTTATATACCTTATCAGTATATTACTTTAATAAATATGATTAAAACATGCAAATGCAATTATTATTAGTAGTGGCATAACATCTGATACATTTATTGAGCAATTGGTGTGTTTGTTATTTGGCAGATGTTCAATATTTGACCTTTTTTTATACAAGTACATACGATGGAATATGGCAAACAAACCAGGGTCCAATGTTTGTATAAAGCAATCATAGGAAAATCTCTAAAATATATACTATATATGGAATGCCCAATTTGACCCGTTATTAGAAATATTAGTGTCTGCGTGTTTTTTTAGCCAGATTGCGTAGCAATTCTAGACTGATAGTTTGGCGATTTCCGTCAGTCCGTCCTTCTGTCAGTCTGTCTGTCTGTCCGTCCGTTCGTTCGTCCGTCCGTATGTTTGTCTACTCCATTACTCGTTCCCGCCTTAATTCCATTCAGCGATGGGAAAGCTTATATTAGCAGGATTTTATAACGGGTATTTCGACAATAAAACACGTTTAAAAACATGTTTTACTGAAAAAATTGCGACAAACTGTTTAAAATTGCCTAGTAAATGTTTTAATTTTACAACATGCAAACTTTCGAAGTCAAGGTTTTATTTCATACCCCAGCCAACCCCGTTTTCGCTTCTTGGAGAAGGGGGTTGGATGGGGTATGAAAGTTAATACTCGGACCACGAAATGACGTTTTGGTTAACGTTTTTGTTTTTCCCCATTTCTCAAAATGAATTCTCGGAAAGCTTTGAAACTTGGCACACATGTTCGTTGTCATTACACACTGGGATATGACAAGAACCATAACGCTTTCATGTATTTCACTTGAATTATCCCACTCCCACACTTAGATTTTTCAATTAAAATGGTGAATTCGCAATCCGGCGTTTGCACCACTGTCGGCGCTTCACTTGTTTATAATTTCTTGCATAACGTATCCTTATTACAATAATATAAATCCTCGCTTTACGAATTAGCGAATTGTTTGAGGGCTTCAAATTATTTTCTCAATAATTTAGTTCATTTTAATCATTTACCAAACCAAACTATGATTATTTATTTGTTTTATATTTTATCAATTTATAACAGACGGGTGAAACAAATAAGCAGATGAAATTAGAAAAGAAAAGGTTTCTAAACACTATTTCCTTTACAAATCCTAACACAAATTCGTACTTTGCACAAAACATTCTCAAATTGCGTAGACACTTGTTGCATATTTTATATCGATTAACCCCTTGCGCAATTCCGGATTAGTCCTGCGCAATTCCAGAATCGTCGGACATTTGCAATCTCTCCCAGAGGCCATTACATTGACCTCTGTCAACGTCTAATAAAGTAGCCTGCGATCACATGATAAGTTGTCACATGACCATAGCTAAAATATCAAAATGGCGAACAGAACTTCAACACCGTGACACCACCAACTATCGGCTGCTGATTGACATGCAAACAATTTTCTGCAGTTTATATAAGTTATAGTAATTTAATCTTAAGGTAGGTTTTTAAGAGCTATGTGATACTGGAAGGTGCTGGTACTGTGCTGTACTGTAACCCTATGGGAACGATTTGGTGGTGCCTATTTTGAACGTTTTGACGGCGGAGTGATAAGCCAAAGTACTAACCTTTATTCTACGCAATATAATTCTGAGCATAATTTACTGTATATTTAAACATTCAATCCGAAAAATTGTTTTCTTTTGTAATTTAAGCATTTTATATAAAGTTACTTCACAAAATATTAGTGCCAACAATTTGTTTTGCATTTCCATCGTTTTTCATCGTTTGCCAAGATTCTTGTTATTTGATGAGACGTAGGCAGAGATGTTAACGACAACTCTGTCACGGGTAGATTTTGGGACATTTTAAGAATCCTTACTTTGCGCAGAGCACTTCCGGAATCGTCCATATTCTCACATTGCGTATAAGATATACACCAAAATCACAGTCAACATATGATACACCGAAACGAAAACGTGGTTCCACATGCGTTTGGAACTTTGATAAAAAGCACCAGACAATCATACCAGTAATATAAGTAATAATATAAAGGTCCGATAACAAATATGGTGGTGTTTGTTATGCCACCACTAAAATGAGCGTGGAGGCATACAGAGTTGCCCTTGTCCGTCCGTAGGGCACTAAAATAAAATATTTTCAGCGGGTTTGTATTGAAATACGGCATGCGGGCATCGTTACAGATAATGCCGGAATGTGCGGATTTGATTCCCCTTTACTATATACTCTATAGGAAGATTTATAGCTCTATATTAATTAAGAACACGCCATAAACACTATGATTCTCACAGATTGGATCGGTTGGGGTGGGCATTTAATTTGCATAATAAGTAACATAGAGCGGGATACATATTTTTCACTAGATCAGAAATTGCTATGTATAAGCATGTATTGACATAATTTATGATTACATTTTATTTGTATTATTGCAGTAAAATCGTTACAGATACTCACGGTAATCTTGCCTTTTTGAAACTCTGGGTTCTGAATATATATTTTTTATATTTTAGTAGATCATTATAATTATTTAACAAGTTTGAAGCAGATTATTTTTTATATTTGATTTTGCTTTTGAGGATCAGGGGCGTAGCTGGCCGATTTGAAGTTGTAGGCTGAAGCAATTGAGCACCACATGTCAGACTTGTTATTGGGGTCTGGTCTCTGATGGAATATTCCCCACTTTTTTAAAAATAAGATGTGCGTTCTAACGAATTTGTGAAGACATTTTGGCTGGAATAAACAGAACATATTTGGAAACTGTTTCAAACCCAGGCCTACAGTGCCTTAAGGTATCCACGTCACTGTATGTTGATTATATTGCACCAACAGTACATACAAATGTACTGTAGAATAATGAAGAAAACATGAAATGTTGAAATATCCCAAATTGTTTATCTTTTATTTAAATATATGGTTAGGCAAGCAGGTTAAAATTAACATATCGAGGTGTTATTTTAATGGTTGAGATAAAACGTATCTCTACCGTCTAGATGTTTTGCTGTGTGACCCTTTAAAGGCAGAAACAAAAAGTGTAAGAGCTCTGCTCGGTCTTAGGCAGCGCCTACTAAAATTCATATTATTTATTATATTATTTCCTACCAATTTTAAGAAGTTTATATCTTTAAGTGGTTCGATTTATGTTACGTGTTTTATCAGCGCATTTCATGTTTTCATATAAAGGGAGGGTAACTCTCAACAGATGTAACAATTTATACAAAAAATGAATATTTTACAAACTATTAGTCAAAACAAATTACCTATCACACAGCTATTCTAAAATGTATTTAAAGTAAAAGAAATTAGTTAAGATAGTGTATATTTGGCTACAGGTTGTAGCACAACCCAAGGCTTGAAGAGATGACAGGGAATCAACATACATATATATTACAAAATGGCCATCCTCAGATTCCTGAATGTAGTTTAGGGCAAGTTCATTTGCCTTTATTTGAGCTAACAAGATTGAGACCTTGTCAGGCAGGCGCCTCTTTATACCGTGTTTGCGAACAACAGCTACTGCATCAAAACTATCTCCATATTTAGAACCATCTGTCACCTTTAGAGCCGTCTGTATATATACGTTGACTATGTCATCTGAAGAAAAAAAAGTTTTAATAGTCTGATCAGCTATATCATGAACTAGTGTACTAAAAGGATCTGCTGCGTCTCCAACATCCCCGAAAACGATAGGCGTTTTATGTTTCTTGAAGGCAAAATGCAACGGGATTGTTTTTATTTAAAAGTAAGCTGATTTCATCCTACTTTGTTTTTAAACATGGGCAGTTCCAATGGAAGATATTATTCGTAATTTCAACTTTACTAAGATGGAAGTATATGGTCGTCAACAATGAGCTTTGAGGTATTGGAACGTTGCACTGAACAAAAATAGTGTGATGACTTATCTATCGGAAGTACCGCCTTATGTTAAGCGTTGGCAGTTTACGCTCAGAACACCGGTGCATTGTATGTGCATATCCAGTCACAGCGACCTTGACCTTTGACCTTCTGACCCAAAAACCAGTAAGTTTCCTCCTGTGACTATGTCAGTGTATCCATGAAATTCAATTTTATTTCAGATATGTTACAATACATCAATTCAACATCACAATATTCATAGCAACATATGCAAATGGATTGAACTACAAGTTATTACAACATTAGTTACAGTTCTCTTTACGTATGTTCAACGCATCAACCATAAAAGTATGCTATAATTAATGTTACCGAGATGATATACTACGTCTAGTTACATCATCTATAAGATTATTTGAAAAAATATATCTACAATAAATGAAAACAGAAGTTGGGGGAAAGAAGAAAACGCACGAGGAAAATAGTAGTTTCTGGTTTCAAACCCCGGACATCAAACATGGCAATCGAGTCATCTACCACTGTGCTAGCTGGTCCACCATGGTCCTTTCTCACGATACAATACTGTTTGTTAAACTCGAGAGTCACGAAGGAATGGGAATGGTGTTTGTTTGTAATTATTCCCTTGTTTAACCCTTTATATAATGGACTGTTCTTTCTTTGAATTAAGACCGTTCCATTTATGTGACAAATGGGTGTTTTGGGGAAATGACTGATCAGCAGCCGGACATTGTAAACCCTGATCAGCCTCGCAGGCTGATCTGGGTTAACAATGGACGCAAAGGCTATTATAGTCGTGCTTGGGTGGTTAAGGGTTAAGTGTATATTTAAGGATAAAAAAAGAAGACGTAAAATCAGAAAAGAAATCAATAACCCGCTACATATCTATAATGGACTGTTCTTTCTTTCTGCGAGTTACTAGCAGGCTGATCTGGGTTTACAGTGGACGCAAAGGTTATTATAGTCGTGCTTAGCGGCGGGCTAAGGGGTAAAGTAGCTATCCCGCCAACAACAGCCAACTTTTACAAAATATGCACACCGTTTCTAAACCTACTGTTGATAAGATATATACATAACTTAAATATATTTTGATAATCCAAACTCTATAGACTCTATATAAACAGCTGTAACCAGCCAGGCCCAAACCCCAAAACTGGAGCGTCGAATTAAGAGTTACCCCGTAGAATTAAGAGTTACCAACTCATAATTCATTTTACACATATTCAATCACGGGTATCTTAATAACCTGTCAATAAACCCATACTTTCAATGGCACATATAATGTATTATGTGACCTGAACACCTGGATCTGTAGTGTAATTATTTGGCGGGTTAGTTTCTTTAAAAAATCTAGATTGCCATGTGTCCCTTTAGATGATAAAAGTAATGTTATCAAGATTTAATACTTCGTCTAGTTATGTCTTCTAGACAAATGCAAAGAAAAACTAGAATAAATGGAGAAAAAAACTGTCGGGTTTCGAACCCGTGACATCTCACATGAGCTAGGCCGTGGAGTTCACGATAAAATAGCGTTCCTAAACCTCGAGAGAACGTTGTCAAATAACATAACAAGAAAACTGTGATGCACCAGAATATTTGAACGGAGAACTAATCAATACGAACTACTTTTAAGCCAGTTTATGGTTCTTTTTGAGGATTTAATAGCAGAATATATACAAACGATTAGAGTTCTTTTTAACCAAAATCACTTGAATGTTTGATCGGTGACGGAACGTGAATACTTAATTACAGAGTCCTAGAAATAATTTACAATTTTAGTTATTGGGATTTTTTTTTGTTGTTGTTGTATTTGTCTGACCCAACTTTGATAGTATATTAAAACGGTCCCGTATTACAGTCAGCTTTTTTAAAATCATTCTGCGTTTATAGAAAATAGTTTTAGTGAACCCAGTTTGATAGATTTTTTCGCTTTTGAAAATTTAATAGAAGAATATGAGCGCTCAGAGCTATTTACCTAAATTCATATACATCTTTAAGCTGCCCGGAAAGTGAAGTCACTATTACTACTAGTCTACTACAGGGATATGCTTAAAGAACTTCAGTTTGAGTATCGACAAAGTTTCGACTTTGCATTGTGTATAATTTTGTGTTGATTAACCAAGTGCAATAATGGATAATTTTAAAAATAACACGACTCTTTTGTTGTATACATACAATTTCGATAACAACCGATGTAAAAAAAAAAAAAAAAAATTAAGAATTTTTACTCAAAATGTATATCGAACTAACAGAAATGCCCCAAATAAGATAATCTGAAAATGTCGTCATAAAATGTTTAGAAGAACAGACGTTTCACAGTGAACACTATTGACGCATCCATTGCGTAGTTATTGCTTTTGATAAAAACAGCAACACTTATTTCAGCTTGATAACTCTCAGATTTTCATTAATTATACTAACAATTGCTTGCATTCCTATCAGTTCACAGGCCCACAGTCATGTTTATTTACTTACTGGCAGCTTTTTTACGCTTGCGTATTTTTTAACCTTGCTTGTGTTGTACTATCATATTATTATAATTATTATTGTTTAAATACACATTAACAAACACTCGAGAACATCTAAAAATCATAAAAAAATTGACCTGTCAGTTTGGCACTTAAACAACCCCAGTGACAACGCCAGTTTAACTAATTATTGAATGTATTCTAGGTTCAATGCACCATTCATTGATGAATGGAGTATAACGTAATCAATCAAACGTGGGTTCCGACGAGGAGAAGATATCAACATATGTCAGAAATTAATCTTCAAGGCGTTGTGATGACACCTATGTAGTCATTCGCAAAACGTAATCTGGTAAAATTAAAATCGAGTTGAAGCAACCGCCGATGTCAATCTACGTTTAGACATTTTGTGACCGACTCTATTTTAGACACTATATTTTAGACATTCGGAACACTGTATAGTCATGTGAGAGCGGATTATGAGCGGGGAGTTTGACTTGAAAACAATTAACTTGTTCCACCTGTTCATTAAACAGAAAAGGGTCTTCTTCTTTCTTTCTTTTTAAATTTCTTTTTAAATACTTACCCATTTCATTCATTACTGTGTCATTTTAAACCATATTCTTCGTCTGTTTTCTAGTCTGTTTTCTAAAATCGACCTTGCGAGTTTTCATGTCGGTTCAAACTTTGCACCAAAAGTGTATGGAGCTCCGATTATTTTATTATGTCTTACGGCTTAAAATATATTTTTTTTAAATTGTTAAAGTTTATAAAAAAGGGGCATAACTCTGCATTGGATAATTAATAAAGCGAATTGTATAAAGTTTCATGACAATAGGTCATTATTTTATCAATTTTTATGTTGCTAGTTTTATGAAAAAAATGGGCATACTGTCGCTGAAAAAAAGTTAGTGTCATTGGGCATGTCGACAGACTGAATAATTGATAAAAGAATGACTGTTGTATGATCAGTCCAGAGTTTAATATTTTGCAAAGTTATTTTGAAGTTGAAATGTATTTTAATGTCATTTTTAGCATATGATGGTCGATTTCCTTTATGTTTGGTAGAGGCCGACCACACCCCTTTTTCTGCGATAGCACGCTTTCAGTGTAGCTTGCACGCCTGTACTGCCGGGTTTTTTTGCGAGAAATCTTCTTCCGTTTACCATATTTGTGTCTAGAAATTCACATATATTACGTCAGACATCCATATCTATGGCTGGGAAATTCAGAACATAAATGTAAAGGTCCGAATATGAAAAAAATAGCATCTACATGTGTTATGCGATTTTTTCCTTACATGATTGATGCCCAAATTCTGGGAATAGTCGCTTTGGCTGAAAAAAAGTTTTAAATACAAAAACAATCGTCCATAATTATGTTGAACACCTTCCTCAATTTCGGCAATTTTGATCGCGCGCCTGCATTACCGGAAATCCTCCGCATTAAACGCACGGTAGATCTAGGACTCACACCACTATTATCTCCCTTGTCAGCTTGGGCAAATTACCATACTGGGCTATTAGCTAAAAAAAACAAGTTTTCTACATTTTACAGGATACATTGATTTATCTTTTAATACCAGGTTCTAAATCTACAGCATTTTAGGAAGAGATCACAGAAAAATGCATGTTGATTAAGATTTCTAGTTAATTCTGCCTCATTTTACACATCATGGGTCTAATCACCACGGGGTTGTATTTTTGTCTAAATGTTGATAGGTGTCACGCAAACATGAAATTAAAAAAAGTTCAATCTGGTAAATATTTGTTAAATGTGTTTTAAATTGCAGATATTGGACCAATGAAGAATTTATGTTGCAAAATCTGTTTTATCTCTATGCCACGAACAAAAACATTACAATTAATTGTGGTGTGAGACGTCTAGTGCCAAAGCAATGCTGGCGGTGCGATTCCTGGTTCATAGTCTTACTCTTAGATCTCTGCAGATAACACACAACCTCAGGAAAATCATGTTTTGGTAAATATCAATTAATATGTTTCGCTTAATAAACCGTCACAAAAGTTTGTTTTTGTAAGATGTTGTTGTCGAATTTGAATGTTCATATGTTTTTCCCCAATTTACTGTCAATGTCATGTGATTTCGCGAATCATACAAATGATTAAAAGTTGGACTCAAGCAGGTGCGTAACCAGATGCCATGTACAGGCCCAGTGGTTGATCGAACAGCGATGGTCAGAGGTTGCTAGAGGTCTGGAAGCATGCCTAAACAGTGCTTCAGTTTATTCATAATTTTCCATTGCGGAGATGTTTAGATTTTATCTTATTTTCAGTTAGGTGATAAAAATTTGTGTTACTCGGTTTTTATTCTTAGGTTCTATAGTAAAATAAAAATCTTGGTCAGAGTAAACAGACGATAATTTTCAACATTTTTATTTGAAAAAAAAATGCACCCTGTCTTCAATCGTTAGTTAGCTTAATTGTCAGTAAACGTTCGCAATTGATACGGAATGACGTCAATGAGACTGATTCCTTGTGAACTGTGGTAATGCGTTTATGAATACAAGATATTATAGTAGTACTCAACAGCGGGACACGAACTCGCCATATAAAGTCACTTCCAATATGTCAAGTTTTCATTTCAACAAATTCAACTGTTTACAACTTATTCTTTCGGAAAGAGCAACCTGATCCAGGCTCGAATCAGGAATATTTCGTGAAACTTCGAAGTGCTATACACTGCTCTAGTCAGACTATTTGTTTTTAATTGAACATTTTCTGGCATATTGAAACAGTACTTACTAGAACGCCAACTTAAAATAATTCCAACTGAAACCCTCTTTAATCAATTTGAACGAATGTGCATGAAATATGCAGATCTATAGGGAGAGACAGCGATATTTTTACAAAAGATTTAGGGTAAAGTGATCTTTAATTGGACTTGATATTGAGTCGGATGGTTTTGTCCGATTTGGTACTGTTATTAAGTTGCCACAAATGCACATGAAGTGCAAACAATAGCAACAGGAACCAGTTTGATGGTCATTGTAACGACTGGAACCCAGCAAGAACTTGATATAAAATATTGCTGATTTTCAGTATGATTGCAAAGGAGGTATATGAAAACCTGTTTTTCCTTGATATTTAGTCGGACATATTAAATTGAGTGAGCGCGTATACCGTCATGTGTCACATGTTCGATGAAATTAACATACAAATTGAAAGAAAACAGAATTTTGGTCACATGAGACTTGTAGGTGGGGTAGTCACGGTAGTCACGTGAGACTTTCAGGTGGGGCGAGTGGGAAGTGTAAGCTAGTTTCAATTCACTTCACTGAGTACTTCCATTTTATTGGACGGCATGATCGGTTGTTTACATGTATGATGCGTCAAACATCCATTGGTACAAGCGATGTATTTCCATGCTCAAACAGGAATGGCCATACCTGTGTCAGTTTTCTTTCAGCGATAAGCCAATTCAGAGGCATCGAAACAGCAAAGTTACCAATAAAGGTCACATCTTTTTCAATTTCAAAATTTCAAAATGTATAATGTTTCAATCAAAATTAGAACAGTTAAAGAAATGACTCCAGTACTTGAGGTAGTTGTCGCGCCTTTTGAAAAAATGCGAGACATAGGCGCCGCTAATGTTGGAGGGCTCGATGGCGTCAACATATTGTATAATAACTTTCTTGTCCTTGGCAGTAGAATGTTCAAATTTCATATATAACCTTCTTGTCATTGTCTTTCCTAATGCCAATAACGTCCAGCCCCCCAACTGACCATGGGACGGAGTCAGTATCACTTAAATACATGTACCGTCAATATTTTACGTTATAATTTTCATGACGGTACATGTATGTAAGTGGCATTGACTCCGACCCATGGTCAGTTGGAGGGCTGGAAGTTATTGGCATTAGGAAATACAATGACAAGGAGGTTATAAAATTATATGAAATTTCAAACTCTGTATGTTGTTTGGCGGGTGTGCGTATGCCATCAAACTCTTAGTTTCTGCTCAATAACTTTTGTTAGGAATGAGGTATTGCGATGAATCTTGCAGCGTAGGTAGCTTAGATGGAAAGGAAGCTTGGGATTGCATTTGGGGTCACTGGGGTCAAGGTCACTGTTAATAAAAATAGAAAAACGGTTTCCACTCAATAACTTTTGTTAGTAATGAGGTATTGCGATGCAAATTGCAATGTAGGTAGGTTATATGGAAAGGAAGCTTAGGATTGCATTTGGGTTCACTGAGTTCAAGGTCACTGTTAGGCCAAAAAAAAAATGGTTTCCGCTAACGGCTCCAACAAAATAGGGTATACTTTTATTTTTATTTTTTTTATTATTAATGACCTTATTTTTGCTAATGAAAAAACACTTTTAATATGATAAAAAGTACTGGGGAAGGTATTACTACCTAGATAATACATGGTTATGGCCCTTTTTTAATATTTGGTAATGTACACTGGAAACCCCAGAGGTCGTGAGCTCAAATCTCACTGGAGGAATATTTTTTTTTTTTTTATCTCCATAAGAAACCTTGGTTTATGGGTTCAACTTTTTATTATTATTTATTATTTATTTTTTTTTTGCAATAAAAAAAGTTAGGGTCGGCGGCTAAATAATAGGGTCGGATGGGTTAGCGGAAACGGAACACTTTTTTCTTTTATGCCTTACTAAAAATAGAAAAACCTTCGTCATAATGAGGTATTGCGATGAAACTTGCAGGGTAGGTAGGTTATATGGAAAGGAAGCTTGGGATTGCATTTAGGGTCACTGGGTTCAAGGTCAAGGTCACTGTTACTAAAAATAGAAAGACAGTTTCAGCTTAATAACTTTGTTTGGAATGATGTATTGCAATGAAACTTGCAGGGAAGGTAGGGTAGCTTATTTGGAAAGGAAGCAGGGGATTGCATTATCGTTAGTAATGTGTGAGGTATTGCGATGAAATTTGCAGGGTAGGTAGGTTATATGGAAAGGAAGTTATATGGAAAGGAAGCTTGGGATTGCATTTGGGGTCACTGGGTTCAAGGTCAAGGTCACTGTTACTAAAAATTGAAAGACAGTTTCCGCTCAGTAACTTTTGTAGGATTAAACTAAAAATAGAAAAACAGTTTCCGCTCAATAACTTTTGTTAGTAATGAGGTATTGTGATGAAACTTGCAGGGTAGGTAGCTTATATGAAAAGGAAGCTGGGGATTGCATTTGGGGTCACTGTGCAAGGTCAAGGTCACTGTTACTAAAAATAGAAAAACAGTTTCCGCTCAGTAAATTTTGTTAGGACTGAGGTATTGTGATACAACTTGCAGGGTTACTAAGGTAGCATATATGGAAAGGAAGCTTGGAATTGCATTTGGGGTCACTGGGGTCAAGATCAAAGTCACTGTTACTAAAAATAGAAAAACAGTTTCCGCTCAATAACTTTTGTTTGGAATGAGGTATTGTGATGAAACTTGTAGGGTAGGTAGCTTATATGGAAATGAAGCCTGGGATTTCTTTTGAGGTCACTGGGTAAAGGTCACTGTTACTAAAAATAGAAAAACGGTTTCTGTCAATTACTTGAATTAGGAATGATATATTTCAACGAAACTTGCTGTGTATGTAGCTTATATTTTCCTTACTAACAAATGTTTTCTTTCTTTACAGTCCTCAGTTAATGTATGCATTTATGTTTGTGATTCAGATGTCATTCTATTTACTTTATATTGTACACTGTTTATATCACTTTAATACAATAACTTCAACAACTGCATTTATGTAATTTGCTGTTTTTTGCAGAAAGGTTTCGGTAGTGTAATAGCATTTCAAATGGAAAACCTGGTTGTCGTGGAATTTACACGTTTCTTGTTTAAACTTAAGGTAACAAGCAAGGCGTATTTATGAACCACTATCAAAGTTGCAAATAATGTCCACCTGATGCAGGGGTGATTTTGTTGAGTGTGAAAAATATGACGCAATGCCATCAAACATGCCGGTGCCATTAAATAAGTGATGTTGATTGATACATTAAACACTGTGGAAGGTACCAAAGGATTTCAGCAAGCAGGCTTCAGCAAAATAATTAGACAGAGGTGCCGAGAATCCGTCCAACTTGGGCAAATTATCATACTGGGCTATTAATCAGCCTTATCTAGTCACCATAGGCTAAACAAATTTCAAAAAGGGTAAATTTTTATAAGGTGTTTTAGACAATTTGGCTCAAGTTATTTTGGCCCATACAAATGAACGTTTGGCATTGGCGAAAATGGCTTAAATAGCTTTTTCGTTGGTGCAGTAATGTTTGTCCTTGAGTGGTTCAACTTTGGCCCCACCCAGGTGTTACATGTTTTACATCGGGTTATATAGAATAATCTTTATAAAGTCTTCTCTGAAACTAGGAGAGCTAAAGGTCTAATAGTCTTCATGTAGCATACCCTTATGGTCCTCTACCAAGATAGTTTGTTCAAATGGTGACCCTGGGGTCAAATCTGGACCCGTCCTAATAGTTTGTGAAAGTATAACTGAACTAGGGAAATAATTTTTTTTTTAATTGAAATGAAAGAAGTAAATATAACTTGTAATTTTGTGGTCTTTTTGTTAATATATCTAGAAACCTGGAGATGGTTCTAAAAAAACAGACAGGAAATAAACCTCATCTGATGTGTCAAAAGTTTTTATTTTATTTTTTAAACTAAAAACTATGTGACTGTTTATTGAATATGGTCAGTGTGAGCACTGCTGTCCCAGGGACACGTTTTCTAGTTTAATCTGTATTCGTTATTCTATTCATGCACATACATATTTTCACAAACCGGAAGTAGATTTTTTCTCAACGTCTTGAGTTACTCTTTCCCTCCCAATATACTCCTTGGATACTGGTTTTGTACTGGTTTTGGTAATACATTACTGGGTTATTCTGTTGTTTTTGTTTTCCAGATAATTTAAATCGAACATTGCCAAGTGACAAAGATGTCTGATCAAGGAGATGTGTCTGGTTCCCCAGCTGATTTAGATGTTGTAGCGAAAGAGGAACCAGCCATCATTATGGCTACGGATGCTGGAAGTACAGTAGATTTGGCCACTTCATCTGTTTCGGGATCAGTTTCTCATGGAGGTAAACTAAAGCTTTGTTGAGACCACGCATTTTGTTAACAGTCTTTGAATAAACATTTTTGTGTCACTAGCCCGAATTCTTACATACTCAGTGAAACCCAGTACATTTTCCTTCAGCCCGACTACATCAACTAAAAAAATTCACTAGCCCGAATGACAGTTTACTAGCCGCGGGCTTCAGGCTAGTGGGTTAATTCAAAGACTGGTTAATACTGAATGTTGTTTAACGGCTCATCAACACAGTATAGGTTATTTAGAGCCGCCCCAGAGAGAGGGGAAGGATACATAGGAATCCGGGAACCTGCCCTACTCTTATTATCGAATAGATTCCTATGGTTCTTTAACGTGCTCGGAGGATAGACCGATACACGGGACCGCCCGGTTTGCAACCCCATCCGACGGACTAGGCTAAGGGAAAGTGTCTAGCCCACGAACACACCGACGGAACTCGGTGGCACCACGGAGGATTGAACCCAGGGGCATTTTGTTGGATAGGGCTTGTAAGTTGAACCTTGTCGAGCCTTCTTGTGGGGAGCTCGACTTATTGATCACTTGCATGCGGTGTAAGTGCATCTGTGCCTGTGTCTGGATTATGTCCAAGTTAAGGTACAAGTTCTGCTTATCTCATGTTTTAAGTGTGGGATATTAACCAAACTGCGTGTTATTTCACTGAAATAAGGGGACTTGGGCTCACATTCCCTGTCTGACTCACATTCCCTGCCATATCCCATGTCAAGAATCCAAATAATGAATTTGTCATGCTTCAACATTTTTACTACTGTTAAAACGGGAAAAGGCAAAAATAAATTCCCTGCAGGGAAAAATCAGGGAATTTGAAAAAAAAGCAAAAATCATGTTCTGCAATGTTTTCTTATCATGAGATCATTGGGTATCATGCTACAACATTTCTGTTCTTTAGAATTAATTATTACTTTAGACACAATACATTTCAGGAAAGCTGTCAAATGCACCATCAGTAAAAAGTCTGACAAGTTCCACCCACAGGGCTAGCAGCCCGCCCTTGTCCATGGGTAACTCACAGCCTCCTGACTCACCTCACAGCACTGTATCCCGCCCAGGAACTCAACGGTACCATAATCAGCAGAGTGTTGTGGAAAGTCACAGAAAGTCACAACTGGGGTCTTCACACCTGGGGTCTTTCTTGTCCATCCATAGAGAGAACTCAGTCCTGCGCCTTCATGACGATGACGGTTTCCACCAGCCTGCGCAACATACAGTTATCACACCCATGAACGTTTTCCAGTCATCTCCTCCTGGTAGTCCAGTTCCTATTTCACAGCCCATATCAAACCACACTAAACCTACCAGCAGATTTTCCGTAAGCCCATGTCAGAGCATTCCTACGAGTCGGAAAAATCCACGAAGTGTGTGCAGCACAGATTCCTATGTGGTTAAAGATGGTTCAGAGACCGAGATGCAGTTTGCCATGTCCGAAATGTCCTTACAGTTGGACCCAGATGGGGAACAAGTCTTCGTAGGACCACATCAGTCCATGCAAATAGAAGATAAGTTGCCCATTGCTAAGCCGCCCACTGTATGTAAGTACCTACACCGTTACCAGGCATTCCATTGTATGTATAAAACTTAGTTACCAAGTAGTCCACTGTATGTATAAAATCTACACACGTTACCAGGCAGTCCAGTGTATGTAAGTACCTACAATGTCACCAGGCAGTTCACTGTATGTACCTTCACTGTTACCAGGCAGTCCACTGTATGTACCTACACAGTCACCAGGCTGTCCACTGTATGTACCTACACAGTCACCAGGCTGTCCACTGTATGTTAGTACCTACACTGTCACCAGGCAGTCCACTGTATGTATAAAACCTAATTACCAGGCAGTCCACTGTATGCAAGCACCTAAACTGTCACCAGGCAGTCCGCTGTATGTATAAAACCTAGTTACCAGGCAGTTTACTGTATGTAAGCACCTACACTGTTACCAGGCAGTCCACTGTATGTAAGTACCTACACTGTCACCAGGCAGTCCACTGTATGTAAGCACCTACGCTGTCACCAGGCAGTTTACTGTATGTAAGCACCTACACTGTTACCAGGCAGTCCACTGTATGTAAGCACCTATGCTGTCACCAGGCAATCCACTACATGTATAAAACCTAGTCACCAGGCAGTTCACTCTATGTAAGCACCTACACTGTTACCAGGCAGTCCACTGTATATAAGTACCTACACTGTCACCAGGCAGTCCACTGTATGTACCTACACTGTTTATACCAGGCAGTCCACTGTATGTAAGTACCTACAATGTCACCAGGCAGTCCACTGTATGTACCTACACTGTTTATATCAGGCAGTCCACTGTATGTAAGTACCTACACTGTCACCAGGCAGTCCACTGTATGTACCTACACTGTTACCAGGCAGTCCTCTGCATGTAAGTACATACACTGTCACCAGGCAATCCACTATATGTACCTATACTATCACCAGACGGTCCACTGTATGTACCTACACTGTCAACAGGCAGTTCACTGTATGTAAGTACCTACACTGTCACCAGGCAGTCCACTGTATGAATGTACCTACAATTTCACCAGGCAGTCCACTGTATGTAAGTACCTACACTGTCACCAGGCAGTCCACTGTATGTACCTACACTGTCACCAGGCAGTCCACTGTATGTTTCTACACTGTCACCAGGCAGTCCACTGTATGTAAGTACCTACACTGTCACAGGCAGTTCACTGTATGCACCTACAGTGTTACCAGGCAGTCCACTGTATGTATGCACATGCACTGTCACCAGGCAGTCCACTGTATGTAAGCACCTACACTGTTACCAGGCAGTCCACTGTATGTATAAAACCTACACAGTTACCAGGCAGTCCACTGTATGTAAGCACCTACACTGTTACCAGGCAGTCCACTGTATATAAGTACCTACACTGTCACCAGGCAGTCCACTGTATGTAAGCACCTACACTATCACCAGGCAGTCCACTGTATGTAAGCACCTACACTGTTACCAGGCAGTCCACTGTATGACCAGGCAGTCCACTGTATGTAAGTACCTACACTGTCACCATTCAGTCCACTGTATGTACCTACACTGTTACCAGGCAGTCCACTGTATATACGTACTTACACTGTCACCATTCAGTCCACTGTATGTACCTACACTGTTACCAGGCAGTCCACTGTATTGAAATACCTACACAGTCACCAGGCAGTCCACTGTATGTTAGTACCTACAGTGTCACCAGGCAGTCTACTATATGTATCTACAGTCACCAGACAGTCCACTGTATGTAAGCAGCTACACTGTCACCAGGCAGTCCACTGTATATAAGTACCTACACAGACACCAGGAAGTTCACTGTATGTAAGCACCTACACTGTCACCAGGCAGTCCACTGTATATATGTACCTACACTATCACCAGGCAGTCCACTGTATGTAAGTACCTACACTGTTACCAGGCAGACCACTGTATGTAAGCACCTACACTGTCACCAGGCAGTCCACTGTATGTAAGTACCTACACAGTCACCAGGCAGTCCAGTGTATGTAAGTACCTACACTGTTACCGGGCAGTCCACTGTATGTAAGTACCTACACTGTTACCGGGCAGTCCACTGTATGTAAGTTCCAGTTGAATGATTTTTGGCAGGGTTATGGGACTTTGGACTTTTTCAAGTGTAAAGCGTTTCCGCTCAACTCCTATGTTTTTCTTACTATTTTTATGAAACTTAATAGAAATTATCAGTATGATGTCTAGTAGCAAATATTTTCTGGACAATCCGGTTGGGTGATTTTTGATACAGTAACAAGACTTTAAAGATTTTCAAGTGTTAGTTATTTACGCTCAACTCTTTCTACCATTTCTTTTGATTTTCATGAACTTTGGTAGGATGTATTGGTATAACATGTATAATGCCTAGTAGTGCATATTGTCACGATTTTCCGGTCAAATGGTGTAGCCAGAGTAACGGGACTTTGAAGATTTTCAAGTTTTGAGAAAACAGAAAAATCAGTTAAATTTAGTACGAGATACCGATATAAAACACAGCCAACAATTTGATATTTGACTTTTATCGTCTTATTGTCAGTCTCAGTATCATATCCTCAAGACATTCATATGGAGAATCAAATGGAAATGGAAACAGACGTTGATGATGATTTCGTCTACCAGGTCGATGAAAATCAGCGGACCGTGCAGTCTAGGTACTCGGTGAACACCCAGGACAGTGCCACCTATGAGAATGCTCCTCTGCAGTGTGGAAATATACGATTTGTGAAGGACTCGGATGACATGATAGAGGTGTGTATCCATAAACAAGATGCAGTTGCAAAATACTGTGCTTGTGACTTTGAACAAATATCTGTAACTCCCACTACAAAAGATTGAGGTTATTACAAACATTATTTATTTTACATTGAATACAAAACAAGCTACATTCATGTAACTTCTACAAATCCCTCTCGATGGTGCAGATGGCTGTGCTAGCATGGCCTTGATGTGGGGGGAAACCAGAGAACGAATGGAAAACCCACGTCCAATAGGGCGACCATGGTACCCCCTCATTTGCAGTGCCGAGACAGGGAAGTGAATGATGAGCTTATAATGTGATGATATTTCTTTATATCCCCGCTTTCACAAAGTGAAGTGGAGGCTATTCAGGAATCTCATTGTCTGTATTAAATGATAATGACCTTTTGTCCCTCTACATCATTCATCGTTGATTGCCTAATTTATTACAGAATTATGGCCCTTTGACTTAGAAATCAAGCGGGGGTGGTTGTGGGTTGGGAGGAAGGAGTGTGAGGTGTATTCATCACCTTCAGTTCAGTGATGGTTCTAGTTTATTTTCCTATTTTCCATTCATCCATCTTCTGTTAGTATGTCGTAAAATTTACATTTCCTCAGAAAATTCCAGATTTTGCTAGAAATTATAAATAATGTTCCTTGGATGCATGCAAATAGAACTGCACCCCACAAAAAAAACTGGTGGGTGAGGTCGGGTGTTGCCTTGTGATATATACACCTTTCCAGGACTTGGGGAAAATGCCATTTTTATCGTTTCTGTGCAGAAATGTGGGCTGCTGGACCAATCCACATTTTTGAGAAAAAAAAGTTGGTTCAGAAAAAAATATACAACTACCGGTACATAAAATGTACCAGCACAAAACTGCCATTTCTGGAAACATGCTGAGCAGCTTATTCCTTTGTTACTGACATGTCTGTCGTTTAGGTAGCACACGTGATCACAAGTGCTGGTCGTTTTGATTTGTCGCTTTAATGTTGGTACTATTGTACT
Source organism: Cyrtodaria siliqua (assembly GCA_037043455.1). Lineage (NCBI taxonomy): Eukaryota > Metazoa > Mollusca > Bivalvia > Adapedonta > Hiatellidae > Cyrtodaria > Cyrtodaria siliqua. Next base: position 102,417 of record JAWPHD010004143.1, on the reverse strand, counting down.
TATGACCACTTTTAGTTTCGAGTTGAAATATTAACATAGTATACAACTTTTTATTTCCTTAGAAGTCAATGGTAAGAACTATTTATCAGAGGGAGTGACTACTGACCCGAGAAGGGTACTACGAGGTGGCACGACAAGTGCAGTAGTTTTTGCTGTTTTTGTACTGCACGCTAAATTTACTATTGCACGGACACGTGATGAACTATTGAACGGCTGACATATTTCCAATGAGAATGGTCAAAACTATTTATTCACACGTGAATGCTTCTAGACCAATGAAAAATGCTAATATTTTATGATATATAATAATAAAGGCTATTCCATTAAAACATACCCGAGACCCCAGGAAGGCAATTTAATATACATCTATGGGTGAACCCTATTTTCTGAAATTTGGTTCTTAAACTTAATTTTGCATCTATTGTTGGGTGTTCAATTTTAAAAGTGCCTGAATGGGGTCTCATGATATGCTTTATTGGAATAGCTCTAGTTCAAACTCATTAGAATCAATTGATATGTATTTATTTGTTTTCAGACCAAGAAACACTATATGTGTGTGAGGTTTGACACGCCGATGAAACAGGTGACAGAGTTTATGACCAAGTACTGGGGTATGCGGAACCCGAAGATTGTCCTCTCCGTTATCTCGGCCCCTGATAACTTTAAACCCTGGAAAAATCAGCGCCTCAAGGATGACTTCCAGAAAGGGATCATAAAGGTACGTCTGGCACAAATGATAAAGGCTACAGCCAGATCTGTCCCTTACTGGTGTAGATTAGGCGTATTGACAACATTAGGCCATCCTTAAAAAAGTGTTTGTTTGCTGTGCTCCGACCGACCGTCTGAAAAGGCAGCGACCGTTTTTTTTTTTTAGCCTTTAGCCTTTTCCGAATTTTTTTTAATTTTTTTTAATTTTTTACTAAAAAATTATTCGTAAAGAAATATTAATGAGGTTATCAACAGACTGCATTATCATACATTGAGGAAGGAAATTATGATTTGTAAAAATGCTTAACAAGGACTGTGGCAAAAAAAAAAAAAGACCTACCTAATTCAGGGTCGGAGCACAGCAAACAAATATTTTTTTAAGAATGGCCTTGGATAAATTGTGCTTCCGTGGTGTAGATTCAAATAATAGTGCTGAGAAAAAACAGTTTGAAAAATGCATACTTTTGAATGCTTGTAGTTGTTAATAATTTTAAATTATCTGACTGATGTATTTGGAACATTTCTTAGTGTTTGTTTGAGATATTTGAGTATAATTGACATGCCGTAGATAGTAAGCATATGTAGAAATGGGGTAAAAAAATCTGCGAAGTGTCAAAAAAGAAAGTGACGTCATTCAAAAGTGTGGCTTTTTCTTACCTTATACATAACCGCCTGTTTTTATTGAATTTTTTTTTCCATCGGAGAACGCTAGAACGTTTGATTTATGATGCATGTTTTAAAAAAAATTATGGAGAAAATTTAACATTTTCTGTTTTTGAGTGGCATACATGATTGCTATATCAAATAAAGAAGGGAAATCAATGATGCAATGCCACCATTAGTCCACTACCGGTGAAACCAGGACAAGATAATTTCTTTAATTTGGATCAATCGTACATCTTTTATTACAGATAAGTTACAAAATATGTATTAAATAACACAATATTACTAGGGCTATTCCATTAAAACATACCCGGGACCCCAGGAAGGCAGTTTAATAAGCATCTATTTTCCCTGATTTATTTCTTTAAACTCAATTTTGCATCTATGGGTAGGTGTTCAATTTCAGAAGTGCCTTCCTTGGGTCCCATGTATGTTTTGATGGAATAGCCACAAAAACATAATTTTTATGCAAATGGATTGAATTACAAGTTATAGCAGCTTTAGTCACAAGTTCATTAAGAGGTCAAACTAATTTTTAGCTCTACTGATCAGAGATCAGCAGAGCTTATGCCGTGGTGCGGCGTCCGTCCGTCTGTCCGTAAACTTTTTTTTTGTAGCGACTACTCCTCTGAAACTACTGAATGGATTTTCATGAAACTTTACAGAAATGTTGCCCATGAAGTCTAGTTGATCCTAGCAAAAATTCATGTTGATGTAAAATCCAAGATGGCCGCCAGATCTAAAAATAGGTTTTTAAAAAACAAGTTTGTAGCGACTACTTCATGAAAACTATAAGTGATATTGATATGGGACTTTTTCTAAAATGATCAGCATGACATGATGTTGGTCCTTGTCGAAAATCGTTTTGATTCGACGTTAAACATGGCTGCCAGCGGCCATCTTTGTTTACAAAGAGTTATATAATGAAAACTTGTAGCGACTACTCCTCTGAAACTACTTGGCAGATTTTCATGAAACTTTACAGGAATGTTGCTCTTAATGTCTAATTGATCCTAGCAAAATTTCAGATCGGCCAGAAATTCAAGATGGCCGCCACAGCTAAAAATAGATTTTAACAGTTTGAAAAATGCATACTTTTGAATGCTTGTAGTTGTTAATAACTTTGAATTATCTGAATGATGTATTTGGAACATTTCTTAGTGTTTGTTTGAGATATTTGAGTATAATTGACATGCCGTAGATAGTAAAGCGTATGTAGAAATGGGGTAAATAAATCTGTGAAGTGTCAAAAAAGAAAGTGACGTCATTCAAAAGTGTGGCTTTTTCTTACCTGATACATAACCACCTGTTTTTATTGATTTTTTTCCATTGGAGAACGCTAGAACGTTTGATTGATGATGCATGTTTTAAAAAAAATGATGGAGAAAAATTAACATTTTCTGTTTTTGAGTGGCATACATGATTGCTGTATCAAATAAAGAAGGGAAATCAATGGTGCAATGACACAATTAGTCCTCTACCGGTGAAACCAGGACAAGATAATTTCTTTAATTTGGATCAATCGTACATCTTTTATTACAGATAAGTTACAAAATATGTATTAAATAACACAATATTACTAGGGCTATTCCATTAAAACATACCCGGGACCCCAGGAAGGCAGTTTAATAAGCATCTATTTTCCCTGATTTATTTCTTTAAACTCAATTTTGCATCTATGGGTAGGTGTTCAATTTCAGAAGTGCCTTCCTTGGGTCCCATGTATGTTTTGATGGAATAGCCACAAAAACATAATTTTTATGCAAATGGATTGAATTACAAGTTATAGCAGCTTTAGTCACAAGTTCATTAAGAGGTCAAACTAATTTTTAGCTTATGCCGTGGTGCGGCGTCCGTCGTCCGTCCGTCCGTCTGTCCGTTAACTTTTATTTGTAGCGACTACTCCTCTGAAACTACTGAATGGATTTTCATGAAACTTTACAGAAATGTTGCCCATGAAGTCTAGTTGATCCTAGCAAAAATTCATGTTGATGTAAAATCCAAGATGGCCGCCAGATCTAAATATAGGTTTTTAAAAAACAAGTTTGTAGCGACTACTTCATGAAAACTATAAGTGATATTGATATGGGACTTTTCTAAAATGATCAGCATGACATGATGTTGGTCCTTGTCGGAAATCGTTTTGATTCGACGTTAAACATGGCTGCCAGCGGCCATCTTTGTTTACAAAGAGTTATATAATGAAAACTTGTAGCGACTACTGCTCTGAAACTACTTGGCAGATTTTCATGAAACTTTACAGGAATGTTGCTCTTAATGTCTAATTGATCCTAGCAAAATTTCAGATCGGCCAGAAATTCAAGATGGCCGCCACAGCTAAAAATAGATTTTTAAAAAAGAAGTTTGTAGCGACTACGTCTTGAAACTATAAGTGATATTGATATGGGACTTTTTGTAAAATGATCAGCATGACATGACGGTTATCAGAGTCAAACATTATTTTGATTCGACGTTAAACATGGCTGTCAGCGGCCATCTTTGTTTACATAGAGTTATATCATGAAAACTTGTAGCGACAACTCCTCTGAAACTACTTGACGGATTTTCATGAAACTTCACAGGAATGTTGCTCTTGATGTCTTATTGATCCTAGCAAAATTTCAGGTCGGCCGGAAATTCAAGATGGCCGCCACGGCTAAAAATAATTTTTCAAAAAACAAGTCTGTAGCGACTACTTCCTGAAATCAAAATCAATCAGTAGAGCTTCAAGGTCATTGACCTCTTGTTTCAAACTGTCGCCTATCTTGAATTTAGTTTTGTTTCATACAGAGCCAGCACTAGGGTATGTATAAGGGTTAATTTACTTATTTAATACTATCAGCAGCTCAAAGTCAGCTATTGTCTCCCCACTTCTGTTTAGGTTGACGTAACTGACTTCTTGGAAACCACTTGGCCCTTCTTGACATGGATGATCCTTACATCAGTGTCTTTAAAAGAATTTAAAATTACATGTACTTAAATGCAACAAAAATAGCCTAAGGTTTGAACAAATCTAAGTTTATCACAGCTGATCGTATATAATATCCAAGACTATCAAGTTTGTTCAATTGAATTATCCGGGGTAAAAATTGTTTCCTTTGAAAGACTTTTTCTTTTCCTATACATTTAAATTTGTTTACATAATAATTCAGTGGTGGTCGGAATGCACAGTATGTTCACATTTGATTTATTTATAATATCAATAAAAAAAATAAAATTATAACTCCCAAAACTGGCTTAAAGAGTACATCAAACTGGATTAATTGTTTGTCGTATATCCTTTCAACAACCTTTTAAAAGAAATTATGTCTCCCCGTGTAGGGGTACATATTGTTTTTAGCTTGGATGTCCGTCCGTCTGTCCATCACAAGTCGTGTCCGCTCCATATCTCTCAAACTGCTTGAGGGATTTTGAAATAACCTGGCACAAATGTTCACCATATCGAGGCGACATGCGGAGCGCAACTTCCAGCTAGGTTGGTTCATAGGCATTACACTGAGAGTGTGGGGGAGATGTATGTTTTTGTTACAAAAACAACCCCGTCTAGTTCCGTTTGTTTTGGCCCTATCTTTTTAAAGACTGGCAAACTGGAAACTTAGCCTGCAACCTAGCCAAGCTCATAACTGACCATAGCTTGAAAAGTATTGACCTATGTTCATGAAACATCTTCATCTTACCTCAGAGACTGTCGTTACGCATGTCCAATAACCTGACTTTCATTTCAGCAGAGTTATGCCCATTTTCATAACATTTTAACCTGCAACCTAACCTGGCTCGTAACTTGTCAAAATATTGACCTATGGTCATAAAACTTTATACAGTTATTTTTATCAGTTATTTAATGCCATTGACATGTTAAATTACTTTGACTTTCATTTTGTCAGAGTTATGCCCCTTTTCATAAAACCTTAACCTGCAACCTAACCTAGCTCATAACTTGGCAGAATATGGTCAGGAAACTGTATACAGTTCTTCCTTATCAATAATCCGATGCAGATTTATGTCTCCTTTAAAAAAAGTCTGCACCATAATTCATGAAGGATTGCACACCCTGTCTTAGCGTCTCCATGGCTGAATGGTTGAAGTTGCATTGTTAACCTTCACCTCTCACCGCTGCGGGTTCGAGTCCCACTGGGAGCTCAACTTTTAAGTGAGGAAGTGTCGATTCTTACGGGTGGCGGGAGGTGTACAGTACTGGTTCTACCCAGGAAAAGTGAGTGGTGTGCCTCCACTACAAAAAATCGACCGTCATATATAACCTTGCGTATGTTGAAAATGGCGTAAAACACCATACAAACAAACAAAGCACACCCTGTCTTCAAACTGTACAGATTGTTTTTACTGAAATAAGCACTTAGTAGGTGACACAAGTGTTCTGTGGAACACCCTTTTAGTTCTTTGTATATCATGGAACTCTTCAAGATATTTCATTTGATAATTTTTCAAGGCGTGTCTCAAAATAGATTTTTCCCCATAGGAAGTTACTCTGTTTTATCCATGTTCTCCCTTTTTTCCTCTGTATGCAGACAACAGGAACAGATGTTGGTAATCTATGGCCCCGTAACTCCAGGTTCAACTTTGAACCCCTCATAAACTGCATTTCATTTGAAATGTGTTCAAAATAAAGAGTAATTATTTCAAAATACGTTATCCGTTCATTTCTAGCATTTCTGCTGTTTCTGTTCCATTTGTTCATTTGATCTTTGTTATATGTTGTCATTATCAAAACATCTTGCGCCTTCAATTTAAACAATTTTAAAGAGAAACAAAAATATTGCTTTGAGATAAATTTTACTTAATGCTGGGCTGATCAGCTCAACTCTGTTTTCAGTTTTCAGCAAGTTTTCATGAAAGTTAATCAGAGGTTAATATACGGCCATGGTTGCCTTTTGTCGATAATGGCACACCTAGTGCCTTAATGGCTCTTACTTAATGGGCCGAGGGCCATGCACTAGGTGTACCATTATTGACAAAAGGCAACCACGGCCGTATATTTGTCTCTTTATTACATAACTTTATACATACTATAAATGGGAAAGAAGAACAAGAACAAAATAGTAGGATTTAAATATGTAAGTAGTTTAAGATGCAAACAATTATTTTGCAAATGAATATATGTTAAACTAATAAGTTACTTTAAATCAGTTTTCTGCCATGTCTGTTTTTAAAAACCATGTTTGTCAATAAAATGATTAATTACGACGTTTAAAAGTCTATTTGAAAACAATATTTACTGGGCAGTGAAAATGGCATTCGAGATTTCAACGTCCACTCCTGTGCTGTTTGGTGCTTGATGACGTCGACTTCTTCGCGTGCAAACAGTCTGTCGCTACTGTGCTAATTTTCTATAATCCATAATGGCACAGTGTGCCGATTATTGATGTTGAGAAAGCAGTGATAAACACAGTTTTCCTATAAAATATGTTACTATATATGGTATGTAATAAGGCAAGTTACAAGCGGAGATGCATATATAGTGGCAGCATTCACATAAGATGATTTAAGCATCTCCGTGGCCGAATGGTTAACGACGTTGCGTTGTAAACTGCTGCGGGTTCGAATCCGACTGGGAGCTTGACTTGTGAGGAAATGTTGATTCTTACGGATGGCGGGAGGTGTACAGTACTGGTTCTACCCAGGAAAAGTGGATGGTTATCCTCGACCACAAAAAATCGACGGTCATATATAACCTTGCATGTGTTGGAAATGATGTAAAACACCATATAAACAAACAAAACATCTGATGATTTTTTCACAGTATAATGTGCTTCTTTGTATAATTATTTTTATACCGTATTTCCCCTAATCAGAGCACCTCCCCTAATAGCAGCGCACCCCTGCCCTCACCTTCTCTGATAGTCGCGCACCCCCTCCCTCACCTCCCCTAATAGCAGCTCACCCCCGCCCTCACATCTAATAGTCACGCACCCCCGCCATCAACTCTAATAGTCGCTTCTCCCACCCTCACCTCCTCTAATAGTCGCCACCCACGCCCTCACCTCCTCTAATAGCAGCGCACCCCCACCCTCACCTCCTCTAATAGTCGCCGCCCTAACCTTCTCTAATAGTCGCGCACCCCCCACCCTCACCTCCTATAATAGTCGTGCACCCGCGCCCTCACCTCCTCTAATAGCAGTGCACAGCCGAACACACCTCTAATAGTCGCTCACCTCCTCTAATAGTCGCGCAACCCCACCCTCACCTCCTCTAATAGTCGCGCACCCTGCCCTCACCTCCTCTAATAGTCGCGCACCCCCGCCCTCACTCCCTCTTATAGCAGCACACCCCCGCCCTCACCTCCTATAATAGTCGCGCACCCCCGCCCTCTCCTCTTCAAATAGCAGTGTACTCCCGCCCTCACCTCCTCTAATAGTCGTGCACCCCTGCCCTCACCTCCTCTAATAGTCACGCATCCCCACCCTCACCTCTAATAGCAGCGCACCCCCGCCCTCACCTCCTCTTATAGTCGTGCACCCAGGCCCTCAACTCCTCTAATAGCAGCGCAACCCGCCCTCACCTCCTCTAATAGCAGCGCACCCCCACCCTCACCTCCTCAAATAGTCGCACACCCCCGCCCTCACCTCCTCTAATAGTCGCGCACCCCCCACCCTCACCTCCTATAATAGTCGTGCACCCGCGCCCACACCTCCTCTAATAGTCGCGCACCCCTGCCCTCACTCCCTCTAATAGCAGTGCATCCCCGCCCTCACCTCCTCTAATAGTCACGCACCCCCGCCCTCACTCCCTCTAATAGCAGCGCTCACCCGCCCTCACCTCCTCTAATAGTCGCACTACCCCACCCTCACCTCCTCTAATAGCAGTGCACCCCTGCCCTCACCTCCTCTAATAGTCGCGCACCCCCGCCCTCACTCCCTCTAATAGCAGTGCACCCCTGCCCTCACCTCCTCTAATAGTCGCGCACTACTGCCCTCACCTCCTCTAATAGCAGCGCTCCCCTGCCCTCACCTCCTCTAATAGTCGCGCATCCCCGCCCTCACCTCCTCTAAAAGCAGCGCACCCCTATCCTCACCTCCTCTAATAGACTCGCACACCCGCCCTCACCTCCTCTTATAGCAGCGCACCCCCGCCCTCACCTCCTGTAATAGTCAGGCACCCCCACATTCACCTCCTCTAATAGTCGCGCACCCTCACCTCCCCTAATAGTCATGCACCCCTGCCCGCACCCAACCTAATATTAGCGCACCCAGGCCCTCACCTTTTCAAAAATAAATCAAATAAAAGATTTCAAAATTCAATACATTTTCAATCTTTTGTATCCAAAAATCTCCCCAATGTTTTTTTTCAATTATAAGAGCGTTACATTATAAGAGCGTTATATTGTAAGAGCATTACATTATAAGAGCGTTACATACATTATAAGCGTTACATTATAAGAGCATTACATTATAAGAGCGTTACATTATTAGAGCGTTACATTATAAGAGCATTACATTATAAGACGTTACATTATAAGAGCGTTACATTATAAGAGCGTTACATTATAAGTGTTACATTATAAGAGAGTTACATTATAAGAGAGCGTTACATTAAAAGAAAGCGTTACATTATAAGAGCATTACATTATAAGAGCGTTACATTATAAGCGTTACATTATAAGAGCGTTACATTATTTACATTATAAGAGCGTTACATTATAAGAGCATAACATTATAAGAGCGTTACATTATAAGAGCATTACATTATAAGAGCGTTACATTATAAGAGCTAGCGTTACATAATAAGAGCATTACATTATAAGAGCGTTACAGTATAAGAGGTTACATTATAAGAGCGTTACATTATAAGAGCATTACATTATAAGAGCATTACATTTTAAGAGGTTAAATTATAAGATCGTTACATTATAAGAGGTTACATTATAAGAGCATTACATTATAAGAGCGTTACATTATAAGAGGTTACATTATAAGAGCATTACATTATAAGAGCATTATAAGAGCGTTACATTATAAGAGCGTTACATTATAAGAGGTTACATTATAAGAGCGTTACATTATAAGAGCGTTACATTATAAGAGGTTACATTATAAGAGCGTTACATTAAAAGAGCATTACATTATAAGAGGTTACATTATAAGAGCGTAACATTATAAGAGCGTTACATTATAAGAGCGTTACATTATAAGAGCATTACATTATAAGAGGTTACATTATAAGAGAGCCTCCTTGGCATTTTGCATAGCACCTTTGTGCTACTATAGGGAAATATGGTAATTAAGGAGACGTATGCAGGTGCCAATGACATCTTTTCAGAAAGGAGACGTATGCAGGTGCCCATGACATCTTTTAAGAAAGAAAAACAATGGTTCCTTTTGTTATTGAGAACTTTCGATAACCAGTATACACTTTTTTTAACTTTAGTCTCTGGAGTCAAACTTAAACCTCTCCTCACGAAGTGTGCTACACATGTCAGCCAATTTATTATTCCTTATACACTAATAGGCTGCCAACACGACCGAGATGTGGATAATCACGAACGGTACAGATGCTGGCGTGACGAAGATAATCGGTGATGCTGTACGCGAATTTAACATAGAACAGCAGAGCAGTCGCCTGACCAGTAACCCGGTAATGTCCACTGATGAACTGAGACGTAGAAGAATCACCGTTATGGGCATAGTGCCAAAGGAAACTGTTCCTTATGGCATATACTTTGATGGAACTGTGAGTATAAAAAAATATGTTGTACAAAAGTGGTTAAAAGCTGTTTGAAGTTTTGTTTATTTCTGTCAATTATATATCTATATTTTATAACCAACATAAATATGTATGAGGGGTGTTCCGTAAATAATGCGATTGGTATTGATACTAGAATACTATAATCATTTTTGATCAATTGTTTTTGCGATTTCCTTCAAAGTACTCCCCTTTAGCCGAAACACACATTGTGAGCCGCGCAATCCACTTTTGAAAACATTATTCGTATTCATGAACAGGTACACCCTTAAGACTGGTAAACAGCAGATCCCAGGGCATTCCTCGAGTTATATCTCTTCCCAGATAAGTGATGTTTTAGTCTTTGGAAGAGAAAATAGTCGCAGGGGGCCAGGTCTGGCGAGTAAGTGGGTGCGGGAGAACGGTGATCTTCTGTGACTCCAAAAAGTCCATTACAATACGGGCTTTGTGGGCCTGCAGAAGACGAACATACTTCAGACCTGTTATAGGGCGACGCTGTTTGTAGTACTTCTTCAATTGTTTCAATACAACGTTTTTATAAAACCGTCCTGTGACAGTTCTGCCTTTTGGCACCGCCTTCTGCATGTCGGGACCGTTGGTAGTGAAACAAAATGCATACAGAACCTTCTTAACAGTTCGCGTTCGTTTGGCAATAATTGGTCGTTTCATATTTTTCGTGGCCCAGATTCGGTTACTTTTCTTTTTGGCTCATAATAATGGACCCACGTTTCAGCACCCGTAACTAAATTCTCAAACAATTTTTTGATGTATTTTGGATACATTTTCAGAAGTTTTTTCGCTGTTGTAACCCTTAACTTCTTTTGGTCCTCTGTCAGCAAACGCGGTATCCATCTTGCATGTATTTTCTTAACTTTCAGATGCTTTTTCAAAATTAGATGAACTCGTGCTAACGACAAGTTTGTCATCCAAGCTAATTGTCTTACTGTGTATCGAGCATCAGTTTTCAGGATTTCACGGATTTTTTCAACGTTTTTCTTGGTCGTTGACGTTACAGGACGACCAGGGCGAGCAGTATCTTTCAAGCGCTGTTGCCCGGATTTAAATTTGGCCACCCACCTGCAAACAATACTATACGACATTTGACCATCCCCGTGAATGTCACACACCTCTTGGTGAATGTCTTTCGGCTTCAACCAAAGTAATGACCTACCTCTAATAAAGGCCCTAATTTCAAGCACACTTTCTGCTCGTTTGCCAGTCATTTTGCATATAGTGTAACGAATACCCTATAAAGCAATGTACATTGCACTAAGGTCAGTGAATGTATGAATGAGATTTTTACCTTTGATATGCGTCAGTGATCACTCTAGCGATACGAAGTGGTTTCATGTAAATATTGCATGAGTTCTGCGAAATAATGCAGAAGTCACCCTCGTATCAATGCATACATATGGTAAGAACTGTTAATTTGTGAGAGATTGAAAAACTTACCGAAAACCAAAATATTAACATCTGATAGATCTACTTCCCTGTAGGAACATTTTAGTATATTTTTTTAGCCAGATTGCATAGCAAATTCCAAGCAGATGGTTTGGTGATTTCTGTCTGGATGTCCGTCTACATGTTTTAACACTTTGGTTTAAGTTTTTGACCAGAAAAGGTAACTATGTAGAAATGAAAGTGATAATTCAGGTAAAATGGCATTAACAATTTAGAACAAACAAACTTCACCCAAACAACATGTAATCCCCCCACCCCCACCCCCACCCCCAAACCTGTGGTACTATTCCATTCACAATATATATGGGAATACTTGCTTGATAAGAGGAATATTCTCACCAAGAGGAGGAGAAAATATACTTCTTAGGATGTGGTTTAACCTGTGGTATCATTCCATTCACAAAATATATGGGAATACTTGCTTCAAAGAGGAATATTCTCACCAAGAGGAGGAGAAAATAAAGTTATGTTGTTAGGGGAAGTCACCATATACCAGGAATAACTGCCTAGTGATCATCCTTGAGATGTAAATGCTGGGGTCATAACTCAGGCTTGAAGTGTAGGGTGAATCAATGGTAAATCAAGCTGTTAAATATTCATGACTAGTTTGCTCCATCTTCAGGAAGGTGTGCAGATCAGAAATTTGGGCCAAATTCCCAGCCAGGACACCTACGAGCTGAACCCAGACCACACACACTTTATAATGGTGGAAGAAGAAGGGCCCGACACAGCCCCTGCCAGTCTTCGATGCTTGATAGAGAAACAGTTCCGCAACAAGATTGGCGGCAAGAAGAGGAAGCATTTGATGAGTATAGGTAAGGTTTGAGCTCTTAAATGCAATGCCTTACCCAATGAGCTACCAGAGAGGCAGATGCTGCTGAGCCAAGGTAATGCTGAGCATCGGTAATGTTGGGGCAGATGTTGCTGAGCCTAGGTAATGTTGGGGCAGATGTTGCTGAGCATAGGTAATGTTGAGACAGATGTTGCTGAGCATAGGTAATGTTCGGACAGTCTTTGCTGGGCATAGATAATGTTGAGGCAGATGTTGCTGAACATAGATAATGTTGGGGCAGATGCTGAGCCTAGGTAATGTTGGGGCAGATGTTGCTGAGCCTAGGTAATGTTGGGGCAGAGCATAGGTAATGTTGAGGCAGATGTTGCTGAGCCTAGGTAATGTTGGGGCAGATGTTGCTGAGGTTTAATAGGTAATGTAGGGGCAGATGTTGCTGAGCCTAGGTTATGTTCGGACAGTTGTTGCTGGGCATAGATAATGTTGGGGCAGATGTTGCTGAGCATAGGTAATGTTGAGGCAGATGTTGTTGAGCCTAGGTAATATTGAGGCAGATGTTGCTGAGCATATGTAATGTTGGGGCAGATGTTACTGAGCCTCGGTCAAATTGAGGCAGATGTTGCTAAGCATAGGTAATGTTGGGGCAGATATTGATGAGCCTAGGTAACATATGAGCAGATGTTACTGAGATAGATAATGTTGGGGGAGATGTTGCTAAGCCTAGGTACATTCGGGCAGATGTTGCTGAGCATATGTAATGTTGGAGCAGATGTTGCTGAGCCTAGATAATGTTGGGGCAGATGTTCCTGAGCCATGGTAATGTTGGTGAAGTTGTTGCTGAGTGTAGCAAAGTGGAGGCGGATGTTATTAAGTGGGGGTAATGTTGGTGTTAATTTTGCTTATGAAAATAATGTTAAGGTTTTGCTGCTGAGCCTAGGTATTAAAACATTGGGGCAGATGTTGCTGAGCATTATTAATGTCTGGACAGATGTTGGGGAGGCTTGTAACAAGGTTGAGGTAGATGCTATTAAGTATATAGCGTTGGGTTAATGCTGCTAAGCATGGGTTATGTTGTTGTAGAAGTTGCTGAGCATGTATATTTTTTGTACAGCTTTTGATAATCACCATGTTTTAAAACATTAAACATTTGAAAAAGCAGACTGTTTTAAAACATTAAATATTTGAAAAACCTGTTAAATGCTATAAAAAAATATTGCCATTAAAAACTGCATATTTCGAAGCAGGTTCAGAAGAGGATCATCGGGACTTAAAGGATAGCAAGAAGCTGGAAGATACTGAAAACCCCGTACCGGTGGTTGGTCTTCTGGTGCAGGGTGCACCGAGAAATGTGGACCACGTGCTTCACTACCTGCAGAACAAGATGCCCGTGGTGGTATTGAAGGGGAGCGGAGGAATCGCAGACATCATTGTCTACGTGTACGAGGAGATGCAAGAAAAGTATAAACATGTTTTTAGCTGTCCTTTTCAGCATGTCAGCTCTTAAAATATATTCTATTAAAATAATTGGGTGACCTCTGTCAAGCTTGTATTTTTCTTATACTTCTAATGTTGAACCAAGGCAAAATTATTTTTACATAAAAAATATAAAACGACTTCTTCGAATCTGCTTTTCAAATATAGAGGGCGCTTTAGATTTTGTAAGTGAGTGTATAGGTCTTTATTTATCCTGGGCATTTTAGCGAGCAGACCTCAGTTTAAAGTCTTATCAGAAGGACTGGTAAGGTAGGAAATACGTTTTAAATATTTTGGAAATTAACCCAAATTCTGTCATTCTTGGGATTGAACGCGCAATCCCTGGGTTGCTAAGCCGGGATGCTAACCATTACACCATGGCCCTACCTTTTGATTTTAATTTTTGATTTAGATGTTGAAATTACTTTACAGACACGTTGACGAGAATCACACATCCACTATAAATCTAAGACCCACATTGTCCTCTGTTTTGCTGACACTGACACAGACTAGCTTCCCTGTCATGCAACACTTGTTGGAAAGAAAGGAACATTGCCACAATGTCCTCTTGGTGGATTATTTTCCGATTATATTTTTTTCCACTGCCACCTGTCCTTACCAAAGATGGCCAGCATTACAAAATTATACCAAATTCAAACATCACCTCAAAAAACTATGTTTTATTCCTGTAGCACTTTTTCCTGCTCACTTGGGCTTTTATTTTAGTTATTTCTCATTTGTATTCTTATTGTGTTCATGGTTGTATCCTAGATCATTGTACAATAATGATGCCACCTTGACCTATTTCAAGTTACCTATTTTCAAGATCTATTGACCTATTTTCAAGATCAGTTGACCTATTTATTTTCAAGATCAGTTGACCTATTTTCAAGATCAAGATCAGTTGACCTATTTTCAAGATCAGCTGACATATTTTCAAGATCAGCTGACATATTTTCAAGATCAGTTGACCTATTTTCAAGATCAGCTGACCTATTTCCAAGATCAATTGATCACCATTCTTTTCACCTGATATCGTAAATATTCATGACTGCCCAAGTGACAGATGTACCATAAGAGACAGAAATATTATATTTAAAACAATACCCAACCCATATATGCAGAGTAACCGCAGATTTCACGGGAGCATACACTTGTACACATTAACCTGTTCTAGGGGAGACGCTGACCCAGACTTTGAAGAAAACATCCTGAAACCCGAGGTGCTCAAATCCATCACTAAGCTGTACGCTTCACATTTCGAAGACAACGAGATGGCCAAGTTTGCCCTCAGGGACAAAATTATTCAGTGTGTCAAAATTGCCATAGAGGTGAGCATAATTTCCATTGTTGTCCACTGCCAAAAGGCAAGGGTATTAGTATTTTCTTCGTTATTCCCCGCCAAAAGGCTAGGAAATTAGTAAGGGATTTTGCTTATTTTACAAATTCGCAGTACTGATGCTTCAACAAAAGCATATTTGATTTTTTGGTTCAGTCCAACTTTCACTTATGCAACAACTTTATCTCTGAAATATTGGTCACGTCTGGTTTTAGGTAAAAGTTTCTATTGGTGGAATATTGATAAAACTGCATCAGTATGTTCCTTTTTATGCTCTCTGAAGGGCGAGCATATAGTTGCCGCTTTGCCGTCCGTGTGTCAGAACTATGAGACTGCAATGAACCTGCCCACAATGATAGAGGGCAATGAGAGGAAGAACTGCAAGAACTGTAACTCTGTCTTCGTTCAAATTAGAGTTATTGCCCTTCGTAATTTTATACTTAGAATTTTTGTCCTGAGCATATCTTCAAAACTACTGATGGGACTGCACTGAAACTTCACACAGTAATAGATGGCAATGAGAGAAGTACAGGGTGCAAGAACCGTAACTCTGTCTTCATTCAAATTAGAGTTATTGTCCTTTGTAATTTTATACTTAGATTTTTTATCTGGAGCATAAACTACTAATGGAACTGCAAATTGAAAACTGCAGGGTGATACAAGGCCAAATGATACTAAAGTTGAGGATACATTTCGTGGAGCGTCCATCAGTTCTACCAATTTTCTTGTATCAACCTCAAATTGTAAACCAAATCTTGTGTTGCCGGAACCTTCTTTGTTCGCCATATGGTTCATGTCATGCTATTGGTACAACCTCTGTATCTCACCGTCTATTTGTGATACATCGGTCAAACTGCATAAGTTCGTACTTCTTGTAGACCTGAAATGTCATTGTGTGGACTCAACATGCAAGCCGTGGCCATCTAGTTTCAGGCATCTTTCTTCTTTTATATATTTTGTTTTTAAAATGATTGCAATCAATGTCTTTTGTGATATGAATGTACTATATTTTTTAGTAAGAAACAAGAATGTTTGTGTGGTTCTTTAAAAATAAACCTTTTAAAAAAAAATAAATTCGCACCTACCATCGAGTGAAGGGTTTCCCTATAATTAAACCCAGCAGTTAAATAATGTATTTATTATATTTTATATCACTTTATGTTTGATTTTAATCAAAACATTTGCTTTGTTGAACATTATCGGTGGATGACGTGTCATCAACAATTGACATCACAGTTATTTTTGTTTTCGGAGTTAGCTATTATACTAAGCGATGAATAATTTTCTTAGAGAAATCCCCATCTTTCATAGAAATGTAATAAAGGCATATTGTAATAATACTATTATTCCATACAGGGAGAGGGGGATACATCCTTTATGACAGTTGTCAACATGAAAGGATGGGGATCCAGTCTGAGAGATCTTGATAAATCCATCCTTCGTGCCCTATTCAAATGTAAGTATTATTGTGCCTTGGTGCCCACTATAGAGATATACTGATCTTCTGTTTCAATTTGGCAAACAATTTTAAATAAGGACCTATTCCATCCTTTTGTATTTGGGGGAGGGGAGAAAATGGCAGTATTCAATTTTGTTTCAGTTGATGAGGCCCTCCGAATACAGCTTTTGTATGGAATCAAAATATAAAAACATAAAAGCAAATGTTCCATTAGTTGTGGCTTGGTGTGTTTTTCTTCTTAAAACAATGAATTATCAACAAAGTTTTGTATTTAGTACAGTTTACTTATTTAATAATTTACTTTTTTTATGCCCCCGAAGAGTGGCATATAGTATAGTCATACTGTCCGTCCATCAGTCCGTCCGTCCGTTTGTCCATACAATCGTGTCCTCTGACATTGATGGACGGATTTTCAAATAACTTGTCACAAGTGCTCACCACAACAAGACGACATGTCGCGCGCTAAATCCAGGTCCGTGGCTCCAAGGTCAAGGTCACACTTAAAGGTCAAATGTCAAAAAGAAGTAGTTTCGTGTCTGGTAAATAACTCTGACATTCGTGGATGGATTTTCAAATAACTTGGCGCAAGTGTTTACCACAAGACGAGGTGACATGCGCAAAATCCAGGTCCGTCGCTCCAAGGTCAAGGTCACACTTAGAGGTCAAAGGTCAAAAAGAAGTACTTTCGTGTCCGGTAAATAACTCTGACATTCATGAAGGGATTTTCAAATATTCTAGCACAAGTGTTCACCACAACAAGAGGACATGTTACATGCAAACTCCAGGCCCTTAGCTTCAAGGTCACGGTCGCACTTAGAGGTCAACGGTCAAAAGGAAGTATTTTTGTGTCCAGATTTCGTGTCCCGTCCGGTAAATAACTGTGAATTTCATGGAGGGATTTTCAAATAACCTGCCACAAGTGTTCACCACAACAAGATGACATGTCGCTTGCAAAAACCAGATCAGTAGCTTCAAGGACAAGGTCACACTTGGAGGTCAAAGGTCAAAAAGAAGTTCTTTTTTGTCGATATTTCATGGATTTTCAAATAACTTGTTCACCACAAAAAGACTGTGTCGCGAGCAAAATCCAGGTCAGTAGCTTCAAGGTCAAGGTCACACTTAGAGGTCAGAAGATGTCATATGTCTCTGTATTTGACTGAAGTCATGTAAGTCGTGTCCGATCTATAACTTTGTCATCCATTGAGGGATTTTTATATAACCTGGCCGAAATGTTCACCAGAACAAGACGACATGTCGTGCGCAAAACCCAGGTTCCGTAGCTTCAAGGTAAAGGTCACTCTTAGAGGTCAGAAGATGCTTTATGACCCTGTATTTGAATGAAGCCATATTGGGTGTGTCCGGTGTATAACTTTGTTATCGGTCACCTTCCAGTTTTACTGAACTTTTACCTGACCTTAACATGAATATTTATAAACATGGTTCAAACTTATGATGCCGTCACAGTTTTGAGCTGTGTGCATAAAGATGTCGTTGAATGGAACAGAGATTTATTAAATGCATTAAATAATGTTGAAATACTCCATTTTATTGATTTGTAACATAATAAAAAATTCTGAATTGAATGTTGTTTAACGGCTCATCAACACAGTATAGGTTATTTAGAGCCGCCCCAGAGAGAGGGGAAGAATACATAGGAATCCGGGAACCTGCCCTACTCTTATTATCGAATAGATTCCTATGGTTCTTTAACATGCTCGGAGGATAGATTGAGACAAGGGACCGCCCGGTTTACGTCCCCATCCGACGGACGAGGCTAAGGGAAAGTGTCTTGCCCATGAACACACCAATGAAACTCAGTGGCATCACGGAGGATTGAACCTGGGGCCTCCGGTTACAAATCCGCCGCGCTACCGACTGCGCCACGCCAGCCCTCTTAAAAAAGAAAGCACATTTCGAAAATTCAGGAATGCTTTTGCATGTTATTATATATTAAAAGCATAATTATATTTGTTTATTAATACAACTAAATGCATCCATGATCATAAATTAAAGCAGAAAAAAGAAAGAAATCCAAACGGAGATCAAACCAAATAAATGCTGTGTGATAAACAGATTTCTGATATATACAGTACTACCAGTAGTTTTCTCTAAATCTACTAAATCTAGTAAACCATGTAATGTTTTGTATCCATGGCAACAGCAAAGAGGCATGAAATGAATAGTTTAAAGGAACAGCTTCAGAATGACCTTCAGCTGACCATAGACTGGAACAGGTCTGACCTTGCCTGGGAAATATTCCAGCATGATGTTGCACGAGTCCAGGTGAGCTTGATCTTTTATACTTTATCATTTTCTGGGGTGGGTGGTTGAGGGGGAGGATTGATATGACGGTTTGGTGCGAGGTGAAGAGGTTGCTGCATATATGCAGATATGCATATAACTCCATATTTATATCTGCTTAAACAGAGTCATAGTGACCAGCACATAATATCAAAATAATAATATAATGAGTGTGGGGGGTGGGAGGGGTGGGATGTAGGAATTACTGCCTATATAGCTCATTATTAATTAACTAAACTATATGAAGGGACTCGCCAATACAAGCTTAAGTGATGTCATTCACGCTCGCTAAATCACACTATAAATTAAATTGACAATACTAAAAATAAATGCAAATCATGTCAAAATAATTTTATTAAAAGAAAATACTACTGAAGTGGATTAATATAGAGATTATTTAACTGCTGGGATCGATTACAGGGAAATCCTTCATGAGATGATAGGCGTTAGCGAGTGATTGAAAAGAACAACATACGCCTACCATCGATTGAAGGATTTCCCTATAATCGATCATAACAGTTAAATAATCTATTTATTACATTTTTAATCAGATTGTGTATGATTTTAACCATAATTATTCGCTTTATTTAGCGTTATCGGCGGATGACGTCGACGTCACCACACGTTATTGACGTCATAACTCAACATCGCAGTTAGTTATTTTTGTGTCCGGAGTTAGTTATTAATATTTAGCGATTATGAATATTCTGTCACTAAAAATCCCAATATTTCACCCATAGAAATGTAATAAAAAATTATCACTAATTGAGTGTTTTCATATTGTCCCAAGTTATTGGTCAAAGGACTGTCACATGGGCCAATATGATATGACTTAATTAATAACATAATACTGTAGACTCAAACAGAATGGGGAGAATATTTAATGTATGCTTTGGAAGGTTGAGATATGTGAGATCAAATCAGCAGATCAGATGAGATCATTGTAAGAATTGTCAGTAATACTATTAACCCTTAACCCCCTACCAGGGTTCTCCACAGGATTAATTTCAAGCATAGTGGCATTTAGCGCGTGCTGGGGGAGGGTACGGGAGGGGGAAACCCCCTCCTGTGTTCGATTTTTTTGGCTTTTAGTAACTGCCTGTATTGACGGTGAGGCACTCTTTTGTGTGATATAAGTGATGGTTGGAAGCCATATATAATTATATATTTATGATAATAAACAATATAATAAATAATCCATGTTTTAAGACTTTTATTTAAAAAAACAAACTCATAAAAATATACGATGAAGAAGAAAACATACAAAGATTTATTATAAGTTTATACACAATAATACAACATATACATCAACACATCATGCACACATATAATACCATCAACTACACAATATTCATCCTTGGAAATAAAACAGCACATTTGATAATACTTAAAAAATATAACCTTAGCACTCAAATAAATCCAAAACAAGTTAGCCCATTCAATGTCTTGACTTGTACATATTAGCTAGCAGTTCCTTTTCAGATGCTTGACCTTCTAGGTCTGGCCATGTGCCATTCTTCCACTGCCCTGTCATATTCAAACTGATGGAGGTGGGCCCTGCATTGTTACTGCCAGCAGTGCATTGAGAACTATGTTACACAGAGTTGACCTGTGCTGTCTTAATTTAATCTGCTGTTGATGTTGGAAGAAGCAGACCAACAGCTGCAATATTGTACAAGTTGGGGTGAGACTCCTGTAGCTCTCTGTCATTCTTTGTAACCTCCCTCACTTGTCTCCACTCGATCATCATTGAATCTTCATCCTGGTTAAAGTGGCGGGCCAAGGTCTGAAGAAACATATATAAATAATTTAATATATTATAAATATATAATAGACCAACACGCTTAATAATAGTAATAACTGAATTATTTTTGTTTTATTTTGTAAGTAATTTCTAGTATTTTTGTTTTCAAAATATTGACAAGCTTTGAAGTAAACAGATAAATAAACTACCTTCATTTCTTCTTTTGTTTTTTCAAATGACCAGATATTATCCCAAAATTGCTATTTATTTTATTTATTAACGCACAAACTTAAATCAAATGACAATCAAAACAATTATACTTACTTGCGCAAAACAAACAAACTCTTGCACATCACATCTTTCATTTCCGTCTTCAACAATAGTCTATACACGTAAACCGATACACAAACTGCAAACTTTCCAGTTCAACTGCTTTAAGTTACATTCTCCCATCCCAATTATCTCCCAATTACTGATTAATCCACAACAACCCGACATAATCCAATCAACTCGCGATAATTGCAATTTGTTGTCAACAATCCACTAATCACACAGCGTGTTATCGCATGTTCTGCATACTGCATAGATCAGTCACGTGTTACTTGTGTGTATTGTTTGACGCGAGTTTATGAATTTGTGTACGGTGCGCATAAGGATTTTTAAAGGCGGTGTTTGCCTTCAGATCAAAGCACCGCGCTCTGGTTTTTAAGCATAGCGGCGCAGTTTAGGCACCGCGGGATGTAAGATTTTGGAAGTCAAGCGCAGCGGCTCCGCTATGCTTAAATGGCCTGTGGAGAACCCTGCCTACATATATATAATGGACTGTTCTTCCTTTGAATTAAGACAATTCCATTTATGTGACAAAGGGGTGTTTTGGGCAAAATGACTGATCTGCAGCCGGACATTGTAAACCCTTAACAGCCTGCGATTTACTCAAAGACTGATCCTGGGTTTACAATAGATGCAAACGATATTATAGTCGTGCTAAGCAGGTTAAGGGTTAAGAATAAAACAGAAATGTTCCAGAACAATATTTGCTGGAGTTAAAGATCATGTAAAGCTGGATATTTTATAGTATTAAAGTTGTGTGATTTAAACCTGTTTTAAAGCCATAAAACTTCCATCAAATGCATATGGTAAAATGATAATAAGTGAGCAGGGCTATACAAAAATGCGAAGTGCTTTTCATAGGATTGAAAACAATAACCGTCAAAAAATTATGTTTATACGAGTGATTGCTTTTTCATTCAAATGTTTATTTCACATGTTAAAGATACGTTTTTTTTCCATTGCCAGATTGACAAGAAGATGTTTGAGCAGTCTCTTCTGCAAAAGAACAGGGAGGAGTTCATCGACCTGTTTCTGTCACAGGGGGTCAAAGTTCACAAGTTTCTTAATCACAAAAAGCTGAAACTTCTATTTGAGAAGGCGGAAGACAGAGAGTTCTTTTTGAACATCTGTCTCGAGGGAGTGCTGGGTATTTCACTGGTTAGTAATAGAATTGCTTGACTATTTATAGTACACGGCTATGTATCTGCAGTGCCAGAGTGAGAGTTTGGTAATTTACGAAATGAAATATTGGCGATAAGGACTCTCTCTGGCAGCTCGACTTGTGAGAAAATTACGATTCTGACAGATGGCGGGAGGTATATAGTACTGGTTCTACCCAGGAAAAAGTGGCTGGATGGGCCTTGAAAAAATTGACCATCCTACAAGTTTAAAATGAGCTGAAAAATGATGTTGAATCCCAAACAAAATCATACTATGACATATGGTACATTGGCTATTAAACTTTTCCACATTAGGTGTGAGACTTCTTGCATACCAGATAAACCAGATAAGAATATCTGTGTTATACACATGTCAGCTGTGGTGATGTTATTTAAATGCACAAGATGTCGATGATACACAAGAAAAAAAATCAATAATATTTTGAGTATCTGGCTCAAATAGGGAAATTCCAACCCTCAGTATCACTGTTTTGATAGAAATCTCGGCACGGTTTCTGTTAAGAGAAAAACAATTATACCTCATGTTTTTTTTTCCGAATCTTCACTGGATACCCATTATACACTTCGACATCAACATTTCTCGTTGCTTTCTTCTTAATCGTGCTCCAAACGCTCAATGTCCAATAATTTGCCATTTTGAAATCCTGTGATAAATCGAGTATATTGTTTCCAAAGAATGTTTAATTTGATGAAATGTTGAGCATCCTCATTTAATTTCAATATCACAGTGAGATACGTTCAGTCATTGTTATAGACATTGTAGTAGTTTGGGAATTTGGAAAAAATGAAAAGATTATTCATGAGACTACCAATAAATGGTTATCATAATTCATGAGGCTAACAACCTGAAAGATCATTCGAGACCAATGATCACAGTGAAGATATGAGGCTAACAACGCTGAAACCTCGAAATAAACGGCTGGAAATAACCTAAACAACATGTTGTCCAGCCGTTAAACAGCATGTCACTGTACATTGTCAAGTGTCAACAATGTAACTGTACTTATTCAGTTGTCAACAATTCAGTTAATTCTGTTGTATTTCAGATGCCTGATACACGCCTACCCGATAACTTCCTGCCGGAAAGTCTGAACAGAATGATCTACAAGTTGGCATGGATACATAACTTTGTCCAGCCAAAGGATTTGTCGATGCTGGATTCTTCTGTAGCGGAAAGAAAGGTAGAATGCTTTGTGTTGCTTGTTGACAAGGAGGATTAAACTCCTCCACCTGGCAGATCAATAGTCCCCCAACCAAGCACAGAACATTTCTTAAAGGGGTTGATGCACTATTTTCAAACAAGAGCTCTGAAAAACATGAAAAAAGCTGAAAGAATGATCAAAATGCCATGAAAAATAAGGGAAATATGACATATTAAAAATTTGCAAAGAACATAAATGGAGGCGGCCATCTTGGAACGATGACGTCATCGCCATATATTTCATATTGACAAAATACATTTTAAAGCAAAGAAAGTCGCTGCAAATTAATTAAAAATAAATAAAACAGATGTAAAATGTATAAATTGTATGCTTGTTTGTCATTTGCAGTGATTTTCTTTGCTTTAAAAGACGTTTTCTCAATATTTCATATATGATAAAAAGGCGAGATGTCATCATTCCAAGATGGCCGCCTCCATTTATGTTTCATTGCACAATTTCCACAGTTCATAGGGCTGGCGTGGCGCAGTCGGTAGCGCGGCAGATTTGTAACCGGAGGCCCCGGGTTCAATCCTCCGTGGTGCCACTGAGTTCCGTCGGTGTGTTCTTGGGCAAGACACTTTCCCTTAGCCTCGTCCGTCGGATAGGGACGTAAACCGGGCGGTCCCGTGTATTGGTCTATTCTCCGAGCACTTAAAGAACCATATAGGAATCTAGTCGATAATAAGAGTAGGGCAGGTCCCCGGATTCCTATATATCCTTCCCCTCTCTCAGGGGCGGCTCTAAATAACCTATACTGTGTTGATGAGCCGTTAAACAACATTCAATTCAATTCATATCTTCTTTATTTTTCATGGCATTTTGATAATTCTTTCAGCTGTTTTAAAGTTTTTCAAAGCCCTTTAAACTAAATATTGGTTGAAAATAGTGCATCAACCCCTTTAACTTTCAAATGCTAAATTAATACCAAAGATGGCAATAGATAAATAACACTTGTCATGATAGGTAGTAAGCTTATAACATTTCAATATAAAGGATTAGAACCAAATGATTCCATGCAGCTATTACTTCGTGTTTTTGAACGATTACCTTCTGCCACTGAATATCATTTCAATACTGTAACAGTGGATTGTATTATAAGTGTATGAACCGTGCCTGTTTTAAAGGAAAGTAAATTACTTTATATGAAGGCGTCCGTGCAACACTTTGTAGCTAAACATAAATATTAAAGAAGAAGATGTTGCATTAATATTTATTGTTATCTTTGTGACCTTTATGTAAGAAATAATGTCTGCAGGCTTCCAGCAGTCTGTGGTCTCTTATGAGAGTAGGCTGTGGGATCTAAGAGAGCAGGCTGTGGGGTCTAAGAGAGTAGGCTGTGGAATCTAAGAGAGCAGTCTGTGGGATCTAAGAGAGCAGCATGTGGGATCTAAGAGAGCAGGCTGTGGGATCTAAGAGAGCAGCATGTGGGATCTAAGAGAGCAGCATGTGGGATCTAAGAGAGCAGGCTGTGGAATCTAAGAGAGCAGTCTGCGGGATCTAAAAGAGCAGGCTATGTGATCTAAAAGAGCAGGCTGTGGGATCTAAGAGAGCAGGCTGTGGGATATAAAAGAGCAGGCTGTGGGATCTAAGAGAGCAGGCCGTGGGATCTAAAAGAGCAGGCTGTGGGATCTAAGAGAGCAGGCTGTGGGATCTAAGAGAGCAGGCTGTGGGATCTTAAGCGTTTCAGTCCATAATTCTTGTTTGATCTTCTTCCTCTTGTACGGCAGTTCTTATGGATGGCGGGAGGTATAATGTACTGGTTCTACCAAGGAAAAATGAGGTGGTCTGGTTCTAACACAAACAAATTGATCATCATATATGGCCTAACATGTGCTAAAAGTGGTGTAAAACATCATTCAAAACCAACAATCTCTTGTAAGATGAAGCAGAAGAAACAGGAAGTAAGAACTATATAAATGTTGTCTTGGTTTTCAGGCCCTGAATTCGCTGATCATATGGGGAATCTTAATGAACAGGCAAAAGCTGGCGAAGACTTTGTGGAATAGATGCGATGAGCCTATCGGGGTGGCCCTTATCTGCAGCAGGATATTGCGGGAACTCTCCCGGTATAAGATGGAACAGTACCAGAGGACGGAGCTAGAGGAAAATGCCAAGTAATCATCCGTTTAATACCAAATATTTACATATCTGCTGCACATGTCTGCAATAAACTATATAGTTTTGTTATATATATCAAACAAACAAGGTGCAGTCAATTGGTCTAATGAACTTGTTTTGTTTGTATAATGTAACATCTAGACATTCTCCTGCTAGCCTAATTGCCGTTTTCAAAAAGCATGCAATGTTGGCAAGTCGCTGTACAAATTACAGCTTTATTTGTTATTTTACACAAATGCAACATATTCACATTATTTAAGTCTGATTTTATATTTATATATACACTACTCAACTTTTATAATCGGTTATTTTTCAAAGAATTATATATTTCATAATTCAAATTTTCATTTAAAATTTTAACTGGCGTCGTTAAATAACAAATATCGCCAGTGATATATAAAACTGAATATGCCTTGATTGGACTAAAACCTTGTTGTTAAACTTATAAAATATTGGTATGTGTTTCGGTGATTTCCAGTTTTAAGTATTCGTGTTATTTTCAAAAAACCTGGGTGACCGATTATAGTGTATATACATAATTTAAAGTTAGTGAGACTTTAAACAAGCCCAATGTTTTCCATACACTGTACTAAGATAGATCGGAAAATATCTCTTGAATTCAGTCCGTATTCAAACAGTCTATTAAATCATTTTAGAATTATAAATTATTAAAATTTTGTGTTTCTGGGTTTCAAGAACCTCCTTACTCAATGTCTTGTAAAGCCTCACTGTGTTTAGAGAATGTAATGGGCTTTAAATTAACTGGTTTCATTGGTCCAATTTTTATCACTGAACCAATCAGAATGCTTCATTCAAATTTTCATTTGGTTGTTTCTATCATCATCACATCACTTTCTGGTATTATGACATCACACCCTGGTATTATGATGTCATGTCATGCTATTATGACATCACGTCATGCTATTATGATGCAACTCCGTATGTTCTCAGAACTGAATGAGCCTTTTAATTGCTGTGAGAAACAGATTAAGACTGTTTGTATCACTCATTGAGAAATGAGTTTCTAAAAATAAAATAATTCTAAAATGATTTAGTAGGCTGTTTTAAATGAATCTTGGTTTTTAAAGCCAGACTATGCTCCTTTTAATTCATAACAGAGCTGACCTGATGCTGTGTATAAGTGTGTATTAAATGTTAATTTATATTATTTCATCCGATTTCGCCGTGCGTTAATAAATTCAGGCAACTGATTTGTTATGTAAAAAAATCCTATACTGTAAAATGACCGGTTGGCCCTGCTACCTATTGGTGTTGTGCATAAGCATATGATTTACTGTCGTGTAACCTGTATGGCTACTGTATTGATGTAGTCAATTGCCACACAAGCATCAAGTGTGCCAATGAAATTCAATATATAACACAAATAATCATGAACTATGTTTACACTTTGGCTATTCAACTCGATCTGTCTTGTCATTTTTTCCGGGAACTGTGCATGTGCGAACTATGACATCAAAGTACATCCTGTGTAGGTTGATACTCTTCAATGGGGGTGTTTTTTTAAAATCAGTAAAATCGATTGTACAAAGTTTGGGAGGAAAACAAGATTACCAAACTACCGTTATCGATTATAATTTTTGTTATATTACTCAAAAATAATGGTTTGAAAGTTCCGCTACAACCCCTTTAAAGGAGTAAAATGAAACAACAAAGTTTTCTAAGTCTTATAACTTAGGAGACTACACACTCAAATAAATTGAATAAACTATTACTTTTCAAACTATGCCAAATTAATCATTTAAATTTCATATTACGAAAGCTACTTAGAACTAAATGCACTTTTGTATGTAACAAATAATTTATTACTGTTTGAAAAATTATCGCTGAAGCATGTTCGATAAGTTTGAAAACCAACCAGATCGGACCAGTAACAGCGGAGTTATGGCCCTTGATTAAGTTAAAAATGCTATATTTTGCCTCGTTAAGGCGATAGGACCTTCATTTTTCATCTGATCTTTACCAAACTTTAACAGATTGTAAGTGTCAATGAAAGCTTGGAAAAGTTTGAAAACCAGCCAGATCGGACTAGTAACAGCGGAGTTATGGCCCTTGATTTAGTTAAAAATGCTATATTTTGCCTCATTAAGACGATAGTCACTCGCTTCATTGATTTCATAAGAGCCATCTTAGCGAGTAGAGCATCCACAGGCCCTCTTGGGCCTCTTGTTTTGGGGATAAAGTTGATTGAATTATGGAAGAATGGCGTTTCCACACAAACCCCTGTAATATAAAGCATAATCCATGTTTTTATTAATGGTCTGCCGATTTCTAAGTGCCAAATACCACAGGTGATCCTGTTAGAAATGATTTGGAGTTAATGGCTGCCTTGTGTAACCCAACCATAGCACCATTCAGTTTGTGTTAGTGTTAAATTTTGATGAAGAGATAGTGACTTTCTGTATTTCAGAGAGTTTGGTAAAATGGCTCTTGGGGCATTAGCAATATGCTGGCGTGACTCGAGCATCCAGGCGTACAACATGCTGGGTAAGCGGCTACCTGACTTCAACAACAAAACGGTGATAGAGATTGCGCACGATGCCGGCTACATCCACTTCCTGGCCCACCCTTGCTGTCAGAAATGGCTGACTAAAACATTCTTTGGAAATCTGCAGGTGAAGGAACTAGACTGGGGATTTTTCAGGCTGCCTGACTGGTTCAAGGTTGGTGATATATATTACCTGATCTATGCTATACATTTTTGCGAGAAAATAAGACAAATAATGACAAAATTACATTACAAAATCGTTTATCCAAACCCTATCCAGGTGTTCAGGTCATAAAATTATGTGTATGTGCCGATTAAAAGTAAAGGTTTTTTCAGATACTGGTCAGTGCAATGAGTATATATTGTTATTTCAGATACTGGTCAGTGCAATAAGTGTATACTGTTCTTTCAGATACTGGTCAGTGCAGTGGGTATATATTGTTCTTTCAGATACTGGTCAGTGCAATGAGTATATATTGTTATTTCAGATACTGGTCAGTGCAATAAGTATATACTGTTCTTTCAGATACTGGTCAGTGCAATGAGTATATATTGTCTTTCAGATACTGGTCAGTGCAGTGAGTATATATTGTCTTTCAGATACTGGTCAGTGCAATGAGTATATATTGTCTTTCAGATACTGGTCAGTGCAATGAGTATATATTGTTCTTTCAGATACTGGTCAGTGCGTTCCTCATATTTCCCATGTACATATGGATCACGTTCATTCCACCAAGCAAGAAGAAAGCAACCATTGGTAATGGAGTCTTCCTTTTATACACTTGTTAGATTTCCAATTTCCAATTTAAAAAACCCAGGAGGACACAAACTAAAATTAGCATGGCAGTCTTTTTCTGCCTGTTCCTTTTGTGTCAACTGCTTAGCATGGCAGACACTTAGGAATCACTTTGTCCATCGTATGTCGTCCGTACTTCGTCGTTCGTCACACTTTAACCTGCAACCTAACCTTAGCCTTAACTTGAAAAGTATTTGACCTATGCTAATAAAAATTCACACGTATCTTCATCTTACCTCAAGGAATGTTGTTTAACATATCCAATAACATCGACTTTTGTTTGGCAGAGTTATTGCCCTCTTTATAAAACTTTAATCTGCACCCTAACTAAGCTCATAACTGTGAAATAAGCGCACGGCAGGCGACACAAGTGTTGCATGGAACACTCTTCTAGTATCAATTAAATGTGAAAACACTGAACAGTGCAAGCATTAAATGAACCTTGGAACACCCTTCTAGTATCAATTAAATGAGAAAACACTGAACAGCACAATCATTAAATGAACCATGGAACACCCTTCTAGTATAAATAAAATGAGAAAACACTGAACAGTATATAAATGAACCGTGGAACACCTTTCTAGTATATCTTTTTTTCACTGAATTGCAAGCATTAAATGAACCATGGAACACCCTTCTAGTATAAATTAAATGTGAAAACACTGAACAGTGCAAGCATTAAATGAACCTTGGAACACCCTTCTAGTATAAATTAAATGTGAAAACACTGAACAGTGCAAGCATTAAATGAACCGTGGAACATCCTTCTAGTATTAACTAAATGAGAAAACACTGACCGGTACAAGCATTAAATGAACCGTGGAACACCCTTCTAGTATATATTTTTTTCACTGAACTGCTAGCATTAAATGAACCATGGGAACCCTTCTAGTATAAATTAAATGTGAAAACACTGAACATAGGCCTTGAGCCAGGACCCAAAATGTTCGATATTGTTACCAACTCAAGGGACAAATTCTACCATCACTTTTTGAAAAGAGCAATGTATATAGATTACATTTTTCCATGATAGCAATCTGGAACAGGTAGCTTATATAAAAAAAAATCGAACATTAATAGGTTATCATTGTAGCGCTTTCATATAAGTTTTTGATGTTCATGTTTGAATGTCATGCTTGTGTGAATAATTATTGATGTACTTTTTAAAGATGCACTTAAGTTTATAATTCATTGAGTTACATAAAGCGTAAATAAGCTATTTTTTAGCACTGAATTTAGTTTAAAATCTCTATTTTGCTTCAAATTAGAAGTCAATTTACCCCACCCACTATTGACACATTTCTATGCATTTAGTTTAGTTAATATTTCTTACAATATATGTGTAAACTTGTAAGAATCAGTAATTTACAACCTTTCTACATGATTTAAATAATATTATAATATGAATAAGGGATTGTTATGATATATTGATGAAATTAAGTACTAAGCAATGTTCATGGCAATGTTCATGGCATTGCACATATGTGTTCAGTAAGCCTGATAAAAGTTGAGACACATGCCAAACTGGAAGTATAAGCCTTCCTCAAAGTAACTGCAACATAAATAGTATTAACATGTTCTGATATATACATATATTGCACAGACGACACATAGTCCAAAGGATTCTAGATAAAGGAAATGGAAATTACAATTTATGCATATTTTAAGGATTTTTACACCTGAATCACCCCACCCATTACAACACAATGAAGAATTCTGCAAATGAAAAGTAAAAATAGTATACATGTATATGCATTTGCACGAACCATTTCTGTGTTACTGAAAAAAGAATCGACGAAGATGAATTGATTTGAATTGGGGTATTACGGCGCACCAACACAAACATGTTATATGGCGCCAACAGGAATGAACATTCGATCCGGCTCACTCTTTATTAACATCTAGATAAACATTTGCAGAACCTTCTTACCTGCAGAACTGCAGAGTTGCTGCAAATTCTCAAGTAAACACTCCATTTTTCGCTGGAGCCACGATAACTGCCGCCACTGAAGTAGCACCTGAAACAATACAGGTTTCATGATGAAAATAATGAACAAAAATGACAAAATTAACAAGAATTCGGGGAAATGTTACCCCTATGCCTGGATATGCAGTGGTCATATTCTTGCTCGGGAACCACACGGCGTCGACGAAGAAATATGTTTAGGGTGATACCCAGAACACTGTACTAACTACTTACCCTGGCAACTATTTGTTAGTATTGGTGCAGTTATTACAATATCACCTCCTTAGGATATGTATCTAAACATAGGTAGTGATGTTCTCCGTATTTCATTTAGAGTATGGAATTAACCTAGGATAGTAAGCATCAAACCTAGCGTGGTGGGGGGTGGTGAGGGTGGGTGTGGGGTTGGATATATAGGAATTTAGGAACCTGCCCACTGACGAATATACACCTATGTTTCTTTAACATGATGGGAGAAAAAAAAACAAGCGATACACGGGATCGCCTGGTTTACGTCCCCATCCGACGGACGAGGGTAAAAGTGTCTTGCCCAAGAACATACCGATAAAATTCACTGGCTCCGGTGAGGCTTTAACCAGGGTCCTCTGAATTTAAAGTCCCCCGTGCTATCCACTGCATCAACAGGCTGTATGCGCTCAAGCAGGATGACTGCATTAAAATACATACAACTAAAATGTTAATCCGTCATAAAGGCTATATCCAAGAAGATGGGTTCACAACGCGAGTTAGCATCAAGTTCATGTATGTCGAGTTGCAATATGCTTGCAAGCCTTATATATACCCAGCTCATTGCTGTTTTGATAAACTTGGCAATAAATGCCTTGGGATACAACAGGACAAGTAAGAATACTCAGTACATATTATCTGATTTAAATAATATAGCTTAATGTGACAATATAACATACATATAAGATATAAAAATATTTTTAACGCTTCCAAATAAGAATCGGTACCCAGTGCATCGAGATAGATTACATTTAGTGATCACGGTTAGTTTACTGATGTTTACTCTAAAAGCTATATCCGACATACATGTCCTATTGCAGTTAAAGTATCTATCCCGCCAACAACAGCCACATTTTACAACATATGTACATCGTTTCTAAACCTACTGACCACGAGGTATATACATAACTTACATCGTTTGAGAATCAAAACTCTATAGATACAATATAAAAAGCTTTAACCATGTTAACCAGCCAGACAAAAAAATAAATAAATGGATAATTCATTTTACACTTATTCAATTACGGTTATTACAAAAACCCATGAATAAACATATACTTTTAAGCGACACATATGCATTATTATATGAGATGAACACCTGGATAGAGTTTTGATAAACTGTTTTTGTAGTGTAATTTTGTCGCCATTTGACGGGTTATTTTAACATTTGTATAACAAACACCTAAAAATCAACAGTTAAACCGTAAAATGCCTTTTCTTTTCCTTTCTGTTTTTTTTTTGCAATTTGTCGAAAATGCAGTGGTCTACTTTGTGATTTTAGTTCGTGGATTTATTCAATATTCGACTTGTAAACATGGTAAAGTCTTCATAATGGAATACGTTATCAAAAGTCACATTCTCTATATATTTTAGTTCGCTTAAATCTTTTGAAGTGATTTTATGAAAAGTGTACAAGTTCAAGCCATAAACAAGAGACCCACTCGCCTTGTCTCAAAGTGCTCTCATGTTTTAAGAAACAACAACAATTTTTTTATATAAATCTGTAAAACTGTGACCCCCGTAGTGGCCATATTTGACCCCATTATCGCCATTTGAACAAACTAGGTAGAAGATCATAAGCTTATGGTACATGCGAACTATTATTTAGCTTCTGAAGTATCAGAAAAGCTGTTTGAATATGTTTTCCTATATAATTCAATGTTATATAGTGTGACTCCCGGGACAGGGCAAATTTGATTCCAGGCTTGATTCAAGGGACACGATTAAAATTATTTGGTACAGGACAATAATCTTAAGCAACATGTATCTTATTACACCTCTAGCTCTTGTAGTTTCAGAGAAGATGTTTATAGACGTTCCTACATAACGCTATGTAAATATGTGATCCCCGGGACCGGGCGAAATTTGACCATAAGATCACCATTTGAACAAAATAAATTGGTAGAGATCGATACTCTTATGCTACTTGCATCGTATTAGACCTCTAGCTCTTGTAGTATCAGAAAAAGAATATTTGTATGGACTTTCCTATATAACTCTTTGTAAAACATTAACCCCAGAACCGCCCCAACACCACACCCCACCCCCGTGTGGTTGTCGGGGTAGAATACAACCACTGCAAACACACCGTCACATGCAGAGGGGTAGGACCACCACCCACCCCCCATTCATATTCATTCTGTCATTTTGTTGTTCATGCTCATTAAAGGTCTTCATCATGACCCCTACATTGTTTCAGGTGCCATCTCGCTCACATCACTAAGAGAAATGGCAGAAAAACAATAAACGTGGCTCCAGCGTAAATGGAGTGTCTACAATAGAATTTGCAGCAACTTTGCAGTTCAGGGTGAGAAGGTCATAGGCCCATTCTCCATATTTTATCTCGATGTACATGGAGGATGAGCCTGGCATGTTCATGCCTGTTAGGCGCCATATAACCTTTCATGTGTTGGTGCGCCTTAAAACCAAATTCAATTCAATAACCCCAGAACCTTGCCGTAGTTGGACACAGTCACGATTTAAACAAAAGTGGTAGAGAACCATAAGCTTGTACAATGTGCAAAATAGTAGACCTCTGGCTATTGTTTTTTTTAAAGAAGAGATTTTAAAGATGTTTCTATATGACTCTATGTAAATATATGACCCCTGGGGCGGAGCCAGATATAACCCCAGGGTCAACATTTTAACAAACTTGCTAGTGGACCATTAGCTTATGCTTCATGCATAATATGGGACCTCTAGCTCTTACAGTTTTAGAGAAAATTATTTATTTTTAAAGATTTCCTATATAACTGTATGACAAAATGTTACCCCCGGGGCTGGGCCATATTTGACCCTGGGGTCACCATTTTAAAATACTTGGTAGAGGACAGTAAATGTATAATACATGCAAAATATTAGACCTGTAGCTCTTCTAGTTTCATCTAAAACGATTTTTTAAATAAACAAGAGTTTTGCTTAAAAGGGGGAGATAACTCTAATAACAGGAATCAGCTACCCTGTTCACACTGCTATCATGGATTTTTTGTTTCTCTACAAGGTACTCAATAACATGGTACTAGTAAGAATTTGTCCCTTGAGATGGTAACAAAAAAGTGTATGGCTCACGGTCTAACAGTGCAAGCATTAACAGGGGTGTAAAAATTTGGAAAAATCCACTCGCCCTGCAGGACTAGTAGAAGCAAAAAGCTACTCGCCCTTACCAATTTACCACTCGCCCTGCAGCAGATAACCTGAACATTATTTTCACCACTATAGTAAGCTACAATAAGTACATTTGTGTACTCACAGAAACTGTAGTAGCTGACAGGCAGTATGTGGATATTTTGTTGTTTAGCCTGAGAATTATTATTATATCTACTCAGACTGAGTCAGGATCAACAGATCAATAAATTAATTTTATAACTGAGTCTGAGTTTGAGTTTTATAAATTGTTTGATAAAGTTTTATAACGTCAGGCTCAGGCCAATCAATTTTCGGAGGTTGCCCGTTAATAGGTAGCACCTATTTTCATATTTATTATGGTGGTATAATTGCAAACAATGTAGATCCTGATCTGACTTCATGTGCGTGCATGTTGATATGGGTCTACACTGGTAATGCAAACTCCAAGTTATTTATAATAACTCAAATCTGTTTGTGGGCATTTTCAATCAACTTTACCCACATTGACACAAAGGGGTGGTGTGTGCTCTAAATTCTCTCTCTGTCCCCACCCCCCACCCCTCTCTTGTGCTCTAAATTCTCTCTCCGACAGTCTCTCATTTCAGTGCCCACATTCACTTGAAGTAAACACATTAAGATTTATTCCCTTCCACGCGGACATTCGTCGGGGAGTGGGCAAAAAAAATAAGCGCGGCGGAAAATTAACTTCTACAACAACAACATTCTGCTGAACTTTCTCTTCAGTATTTTGTCTCCATTGGACCAATAATAGACGCCAGAACTAATTAATAGCGGTTGGGAACTATGCTTGTTGTTCAGCCATACCCGTTCTGATTTGCCGACACTCGGGCCGAATCCGCTTGCAGTTGCTGACGCAGACTTTCCGAACAACGACCTGATGTCTCCTTGTTTACCCGCCATGTTAACGGTGTCGATATAAAAAAACAACAGTCTGACTGGTTAGCGATATATTGCATCACACTGAAATTGATTTTAGCGTGAATTGAATCACAGTCTATATGACGCGTGGATTACCTGGTAACAAACAAACACCTGTTAATCTGGGTCCTGCAAACGACAATACGGAACAAAATTACGCGTCGGAAATGATCTAGATTTGAAATCTTGCAAATATGGCAACATCCTGTTTGAACGATAGTTTAACTTAATTTTTATAGTGCAAAAAGTCACTCGCCCTGTGGGACGACCAGACGCCAAATGTTACTCGTCCGCAGGCAGCTTGCACTCGCCAATGCGAGCGGGCGAGTGGAATTGTCAGTACATTGTCAGTGCAAGCATTAAATGAACCTTGGAACACCCTTCTGGTATAAATTAAATGTGAACACTGAACAGTGCAACCACTAAATGAACCGTGGAACACCTTTCTAGTATAAATTAAATGTGAAAACACTGAACAGTGCAACCATTAAATGAACCATGGAACACCCTTCTGGTATAAATTAAATGTGAAAACACTGAACAGTTCAACCATTAAATGAACCATGGAACACCCTTCTGGTATAAATTAAATGTGAAACCCCTTAACAGCACAAGCATTGAATGAACCGTGGAACACCCTTCTACACCCTTCTAGTATAAATGTGAAAACACTGAACAGCACAAGCATTAAATGAACCATGGAACACCCTTCTGGTATAAATTAATGTGAAAACACTGAACAGTATATAAATGAACCGTGGAACACCCTTCTGGTATAAATTAAATGTGAAAACACTGAACAGCACAAGCATTAAATGAACCATGGAACACCCTTCTGGTATAAATTAATGTGAAAACACTGAACAGTATATAAATGAACCGTGGAACACCCTTCTGGTATAAATTAAATGTGAAAACACTGAACAACACAAGCATTAAATGAACCATGGAACACCCTTCTGGTATAAATGAAAGGTGACATCACTGAACAATGCAAGCATTAAATAACTGATGATTAATCCGCAGATCACGAGGATGACCTTGCCGACTATAATGAAGAATCTGAATCGGAAGATGAAGAAGAAGTGCCTCTTATGTTTGATGAAATGAGAAGGGTAAGTCATTTAGAAATCCGTGGCTGGGATGGTAAAGACGCTGCGTTTGAAACCTTCTCGTTTCTCACCGATATGGGTTCTAATCCCACTGGGAGCTCGATTTGTAAGTGTCGATTCTTACAGATGGCAGAAGGTATTCATTTCTGATCCTACCCAGGAAGAGGTGGGCGTCCTGACTCCCGCCATCAATCACCATCATTTATATTGTCTATTAAAATACGCTGAAAATGATGTAAAACACCATTCAAAATCAGTATTCAGAAATATTGTGTCATTTTTTTTTAGAGAATATGCAAGACATTGGTATTGCTTTCCGATTGTGTCTGTACTGATAAAAAGGTTTAATGTTTAACTCTGTTTTTTTCTATCAAGTGGCTTTTGTAAGGGATGTATGGTTAGTTGTTTTGGTATATAACATATAACATTGAGGTGTAGTCGAAAGTA
This sequence comes from Cyrtodaria siliqua, assembly GCA_037043455.1. Classification (NCBI taxonomy): domain Eukaryota; kingdom Metazoa; phylum Mollusca; class Bivalvia; order Adapedonta; family Hiatellidae; genus Cyrtodaria; species Cyrtodaria siliqua. Next base: position 65,813 of record JAWPHD010004143.1, on the reverse strand, counting down.
ACCCCAGTTTTGTTGGAAAATGGGCATTTTAAGTGAGGAAAAATGACCCAGTTCCATTCTGTATTGTTGATATATTTATAAGAAATATTTAAAAGAAGCAAATTTAAGTCTGCTCTTTTTGAAGAAAAACGGATAAACTGGTTGTGCCCATCTGTCTGTCGGGTTACCAATCGGATTTTGCTCACACCATACCCATAAAGGCATTTCCAGAATTAATGTGTGGGAGTTGGGCGGCACTTTTCCAAAGCACCTAACACCAGTCAAATGACCCATACAGGGCTCGAACTTAACTTTTTTTCATATTTGCCAGTGACCATATTTTCTACTGGCAAAACCAATCTTTCCCTGGCAATTTTGTTCAGTTACAATTAATACAAATTATGGTTATATTATGTTAATTTGGTAAGTAACTATATTATAGAATGGAAATTATAATGAATTGACTACAATTCCTCTTGAACTATTACTGTATCTGCTCAGCTTCCGACAGACGACAATAATCTGGTTCTCGTTTGCACTGACTGGTATACAATTCGTATGTATGAAGCCGGGACCGAGGCTACATGCTACTGCGCAGCCGCACAGCGCAGGCTTTCCCGAAGATATAAATAGCCGAGAGACGAACAGACAGAAAGAAGCCGGGACCGAGGCTACATGCTACTGCGCAGCCGCACAGCGCAGACTTTCTCGAAGATATAAATAGCCGAGAGACGAACAGACAGAAAGAAAATGAAAGCGTTATTTACCTGTAGGATTATGGAGTTCCGACTTGCTGCATGTGTTTATGCATTTGACTATCATTTTTAAAATGGATATACGAAAATATGCACTCACATTTTTTTTCGTGTACCTAAAATTTCAGCTCGCATTTTCCATATGAAACAAATTTAAATCTAGAAACCACCACCTATCAAGTTAAAAAACCGTCTGAGAAACAAATCTGAAAAGATCTAATTACATGTCATATGACCCCTCCTTTTCTTATGATTTTTCAAGTAGAAAACTTTTTTCTTTTTTCTATATAAAAATTTCACAGCTGTAGTATTAATACTTGATTTGAAGTTGCAGCAAATAATTAATATGCGTCATTTAAATATTGGTTTTAATGGGGGAAATAATTGGTGGTTTCACACCTTTAGATCGTAATTTTGTTAGTTACAAGATATCAGTGTTTTTGAAGAAAACTCATGTTTCTTTTGTAAAAATATTTTTTGTTTTGCAGAAAAAGAGTACTCGGTCGATAATTAAAACTGCTTTTACAAAGGAAAAGCGTCAAAAAGATGTACCATTCCACATGAAGGTCTACCTGCTATGGACGGCGCCGATCACAAAATTCTGGACCACTCAGACGTTCTACTTTGCATTTCTGGGTGTGTTCTGCCTGGCAACACTGTGGCCAACATGCGGTAACCAGTACCTGGACCTTGTTCTGTGGTTTTGGACTGCTATTATTGAAATGGAGTTGGTGTGCCGCGTGTACAAGAAGTATCATGTAAGTAACATGTTAATTTATACTGCCTTTTGTTGGCAAAAAATGGCAGTGATTTCATTTATCGATTTTGAGAGCTTTTTGCGATCGGTATAAATATACTGGCTGATTTTTTTTATCAAAGTTAAGGTAACAGTAAATCTAAAATTTAGGTTGAAAATGTACTGATGTACAGGACTTACATTTGTGAAAATTAAAAAATACTCATATCATCAATTTTCTTTCCAACTGATTTTTAGGTCAACGTTGAAATCCAAGGTCACACTGACCTATCTGAAACATATCATTGAAAGTGGTTCCTGCATGATAAGAGATTACATTATACAGGTCAGAGGTGAAGGTCACAATGAATTTAAATTTTGATCTGCAAAATTGTGTTTCCATAAATCAAGTTTTTGATGACTACAAAAATCTTGGATCAGCAAAATTCCCAAACAGCGACATCTAAAAAAATGCATGTTTATTTTTTATAGAGGTGAGAACTTAACATTTACATTTCTGTGTTTTATTTTAATAGAAACAGACTGTTGTGTGGAAAAAGTCATTATTTCAAGTTTTTATTTTTCCACTCTTATTTACTTGCCATGTTATCATAGAAATGTGCTGTAAAAAGTGATGTCCTTCCAGAATATTCCATATTCCAACAACACAGCTGCAAAACTGAAAAAGTGTAATTTGAAATAAAATAAAAATGTTTTCTTCATAATTCCAGAAATATGAGACCCTATCATTGGTGGGCAACTGTGTAGACATAAGTCTGATCATGATCTTCCTGATGGTGCTTCTGCTGACACGGATCCTGCACGTGTGGGTTAACTTCTCCAACTACGTACAGGAAAAGGTGTTCATGAGCTTCGGACTCATCTACTTCTTCTATCGACTGTTGGGTGTGTACCTTCCTATCAGCCCCACCCTGGGGCCGATGTTGCTGAGGATGAACAGAATGGTGAGTAAATTATTCAATGCCATTTGGCAGAGTTATTCCCGTTTCATAAAACTTTTATAACCTACAACCTAACCCAGCTGATAACTGGCCATAACTTAAAAAGTATTTGACATATGTTCATGAAACTTCACACACATATTTATCTTACTTCAAGTTGTTATCCATGACTAGTAATTCAGATTTCCGTTTTGGTGGAGTTATGCCCTTTTTCATAAAACTTTAACCTGCAACTTAACCTGGCATATAACTGATCAAAACTGGAAAGGAATTGACATAATATTATGTTCATGAGACTTCACACACATCTTCATCTTACCCCAAGAAACAGTTACACATGTCCAATAACTCTGAATTTCATTTTGGCAGACTTATGCCCCATTTTTATACAATGCAGGGTTATGCCGCTTTTCATAAATTAAAAACCCTTCTATTGGTAGCTCTAAAAAAAATTTGTATGGACTAGACCTTTCAAACTTTGCTTATAGTTGTATCTTGGGTGATACATTGCAACGTGACAAAGCAAATATGGAAGTGACCTTGACCCTCCAAGCAAAGGGCAGATAACTTAATAATTTTTATGTTCAGCTTTTGCGTTGATGTCAATTTCTCGGGTGATTCATCGCAACGTGCCAAAGCAAATATGGAAGTGACCTTGACCCTCCAAGCAAAGGCAGATAACTTAATATTTACGTTCAACTTTTGCGTTTAGGTCACTTTTTCACAAACTATGCACTAGACCTTTCAAACTTTGCTTTTAGTTGTATCTTGGGTGGTTCATTGCAATGTGACAAAGCAAATGCGAAGTGACCTTGATCCTCCAAGCAAAGGGTAGATAACTAAATAATTTTTACCTTCAACTTTTGCGTTGATGTCAATTTCTCGCAAACTGTATGCTCTACATCTTTCAAACTTTGCTTATAGTGGTATCTTGGGTGGTACATCGCAATGTGACAAAACAAATGTGGATGTGACCTTGACCCTCCAAACATAGGGCAGATAACCTTATAATTTTACCTTCAACTTTTGCATTTAGGTCACTTTTTCATAAACTATGCACTAGACCTTTTAAACTTTGATTATAGTTGTATCTTGAGTGGTACATTACAACGTGACAAAGCAAATGTGGATGTGACCTTGACCTTCCTAACAAGAGGCTGATAACTTAATAATTGTTACCTTCAACATTTGCATTTAGGTCACTTTCTCGCAAACTGTATGCACTACACCTTTCAAACTTTGTTTATAGTTGTATCTTGGGTGGTACATCGCAACGTTGTAAAGCAAATGTGGATATGACCTTGACCGTCCAAGCAAAGGGCAGATAATCTTATAATTTTTACCTTCAACTTTTGCATTTAGGTCACTTTCTCATAAACTTTATTCATTATTCGTTTATAGTTGTTTCTTGGGTAGTACATCACAATGTGTCGAAAAGCAAATGTAGATGCGACCTTCACCATCAAAGCAAAGGGCAGATAACTTTAATTGTTACATTTACATCACTTTCTCATAAACTATAATTATGCACTAGATTCTTTAAACCTAGTTTATATTTTAATCTTTGGAAGAAAAAATATTTTATTTTTACATAGTTGTGTCTTGGGTAGTGCATGTTTTTGGACGCATGGATTTCATCTATGACCTTGACCTACTTTTTGGAGCTGATGAATTTCTTTCTTTTTTTTTGTGATTTTTTTTTTATAGAATGGCATTTTGTTTTTAAACAAATGCACTTAAATGTCATCTCAGCAAACTGTAAACTCCATTGTTTTTAGTTATTAAAATGTTTACAAACTTATATTTAAGTCCCACCCGCGTTAGACGAGACACGTGAATCTGCGGATTTCTTGTTCTAAATAACTTGCGTTTGTTCAATCATTAATTATTAGAACGGTATAAAGCATTACGTGGTACCGTCTTAACTAAGCAATGGGATAACTTACATTAGCAGGATTTTATAATGGATATTTCGACAATAAAACATGTTTATAAACATTTTTTACTGAAATAATGTGATAACCTGTTTAAAATTACCTATTAAATGTTTTAATTGTTAATACGCGAAACTTTTTAAGCCAAAATTAAGGTTTTATTTCATACCCCAGCCAACCCCGGTTTTGCTTATTGGAGATGGGGTTGGATGGGGTATGAAAGTTAAAACTCTGACTACGTAATGGCAAATTGTTTTTGCATATTATAAATTGTTGATTATATTGCACCACTAATATACGTAAACCTATGGTAGAAAAAGACGAACGAAATGAATAGGGTTTGAAGTCAAAATGATACTGAATAAATAAATCAAGACGCTAATTTCAGGGCTTGATAAACAGTTCAAGATTGCCGTGTGTCCCTATAAATTGGTTATTGCAAACTTTGACCTAATTTCCATTGCAGGTGAAACACGACTTCGTGGCATTTATCCGCATGTTCATGATATTTATGATAGTGGGTGGGGTAACAATACAGGCTGTAGTATATCCCAACTGGCCACTGAACAATCAGATGATCAAGCGTGTGATCACACGCCCGCTCTACGCCATGTTTCTCACGCAGATTGATGATTTGGACGGTAAGTGGATGAAAACTTTCGACTCCGCATTTCAGGTCTGTATGACAAATGTATTGAAAAAATATCCCATCTCATGAATATAAATTCTTTTAGCTCTACTGATCAAAGATCAGCAGAGGTTTTTCGATGAGGATGAAACATTTTATTGTTTTTCCTTATCAATTATTCATTGACATGTCCAATAACTCTGACTTACATTTTGACAGAGTTACACCCCTTTTTCATAAAACTGACCTGGAACCTAACCTAGCTCAAAAACTTGACCTATGGTCATGAAACTTTATACAGATTTTCCTAATTATTCAATGGAGGGTTATTTCCCTGTTTCATAAAACTAAATTAACAATGTATCTGCTCATAACAATTTATAATAAAAATGCGAGGGTATTCATCACCTTCAGTGATAGTTCTAGTTTTATTTTAAATGCATTTTTGGTGAAAAAACATGCGTAATTACGCAAATGCGCGTCTTATCTGGAGCGCTGGATGTATCAGTACGATGTCTAATAGGGCATATTGTCACGATATTCAGGTTGAAATTTTCTTTTTTTGCCAAGTTCCAGGACTTTGAAGTTGTCTCAATTTCTTATGTTTTAAGGGTATTAAAACAAATGATGATCTATCTCTTAATTGTACAATCGAGTGTTTGCATTAATTGAATTATTATATTTGTGGCGTTTAACTAAACATGTATATGTAAATGGTGTTTATTTTCAGGCAACCCTTCTTGTTCCCATCTGTATCAGAATCTGACTTCCTACTGCTCTACAAGTAAGATGTTTTGTTATATATTTCGATTGGTGACTTAGAAGAGTTTCACACATTTTTCTAGTGTTCTTGTTTTTAATATTTTGATGATAAAGTACTTATTATGAACTGTTTTTAACCAGGGTTTCCTAGGAAAACACTGGTTATCAGATTGGGGTATGTTGTTTGGCGGGCTGGTGGCGTCAAACTCTTAGTTTCCGCTCGATAACTTTTGTTAGGAATGAGGTATTGCGATGAAATTTGCAGGGTAGGTAGCTTATATGGAAAGGAAGCTTGGGATTGCATTTGGGGTCACTGGGTTCAAGGTCATTGTTACTAAAAATAGAGAAAAATAGTTTCCGCTCAATAACTTTTGTTAAGAATGTGGTATTGCGATGAAACTTACCGGGTTTGTAGCTTATACGGAAAAGAAGCTTGGGATTGCATTTAGGGTCACTGAGTTCAAGGTCACTTTACTAAAAATAGGAATACGGTTTCCGCTCAATAACTTTTGTTAGGAATGAGGTATTGCGATGGAACTTGCAGGGTAGGTAGCTTATATGGAAAGGAAGCTTGGGATTGCATTTGGGGTCACTGGTATCAAGATCAAGGTCACTGTTACTAAAAATAGAAGAACAGTTTTCGCTCAATAACTTTTGTTCAGATTGAGATTTTGCGATGAAACTTGCAGAGTAGGTAGATTACATGGAAAGGAAACTTGGATTGCACTTGGGGTCATGGGGGTTAAGGTCACTGTTACTAAAATTAAAAAGATGGTTTCTGCTCAATAACTTTTGTTAGGAATGGGGTATTGCGATGAAATTTACAGGGTAGGTAGCTTATATGGAAACAATACTTGGGATTGCATTTGGGGTCACATGGGTCAAGGTCACTGTTACTGAAAATAGGAAAATGGTTTAAACTCAATAACTTTATCTAAGAATGAGGTATTGCAATAAATCTTGCAGGGAAGTTAGCTGATATTGAAAGGAAGTTTGGGATTGCAGTTGGGGTCACTGGGTCAAGGTCTAGCACACTGTTCAAAAATAGAAAAATAGTTTCGGCTCAATAACTTACGTAAGGAATGAGACATTAGAATGAACCTTGCTGTGTAGGTATCCTATATCAAAAGGAAGTTTGGGATTGCAGTTGGGGTCACTGGGGCAAGGTCATTGTTACAAAAAATGGTTTCCACTCAATAACTTGAGTTGGGAATGAGATATTGCAACAAAACTTGCTGTGTAGGTACCTTATATGAAAGGAAGCTGAGGATTGCATTTGGAGTCAGGTCAAGGTCACTGTTACTAAAAATAGAAAAACGGTTTCAGCTCGGAAAACTTGCGTTTTGTGGAATTTCCATGTTTATTGTCTCTGCTTTTACATTGTGTATGCCTTTACATAAATCTAAATATTCTGTTAGAATCTACATGTATTACTATACTTTCAGGCCATGATCATTTTTACGCAGGGGATGGTGATACCGAAGGTGAGTGGATAACTGTTTTTTCATTAAAGTAGCTATCCTGCCAGCAACAGCCAAATTTTACAAAATATGTACAACATCTCTACCTATAACTTGCATATTTTGAGAGTCCAAACTATATAGACACAAAAAAACTGAAGCGTCGAATTACCAACTCATAATTCATTTTGCCCATATTCTTTTAAGGGTATTTTAAGGACCCGTTTATAAATCTTGACTTTTAATTGACAAATATACATTATTATATGACCTGAACACCTGGATAGAGTTTCGATAAACGGTTTTGTAGTGTAATTTTGCCATTATTTGGCGGGATAGCTACTTTATATATTGAGAATCTTACATGAGTGACTGTGTATTATTGATTTTAATAAACGAGTTGGCTAAAATGATAGGATAAGAGGCTCTTGCCGAGTATCCTATCTTTTTATCCAACGAGTTTATTAAAATCAATAACACACAGTCAAGAATGTAAGATTCTGTTTATCACATAACCCACCTACGACGTGATAGTTTCACTTTAGTGTTGTCAATTTTCCTTGTAAGGCAAATCATAACCTCGTTTTGTTGTTTACACGACATCGCTACGTTACGCGGTTGTAAATGCGTTAGCCTTACAAAAACTGCGACACCTTAAACCAAATTTAACGTTACTAACGTTTGTTTTATGAAGTAAGATTTCAAATAATGATAAATAATTAAGGCGTCTGAACGTACCATATGATATACCATGAAAACAATTGGTATTAATAGGTTTAACTTATACAAACACAGTGATTCGGTCCTCATTTGCATCTGTAATACACTAGTGTATTACGAGAAATAAGTCATGGCTTTACTGCACTCCCAGACGCCATGTTATGTGATAATGTGATTCTCAGTAAAATAGCTTCAGCAGGATACTAAGTATTTGAGTTTGGGCTGTTCCATTAAAACAAACCCGGGACCCCATCAGTGAATTTAATAACCAGCTGTGGAGTGTGTGGTCCAGTGGTAGAGCGCCAAACTCCAGATCGAGAGGTCGTGGGTTCGATCCTAGCCGCGGCCACGTTATTTATCCTTGAGCAAGATAATTAATCCACATTGCTTAGTACTGGTTCTACCCAGGAAGCCATTTAGAGTGATTAATCTAAGTTGCAAGAACTTGTTTAGCAATCGATGTAAGATAAATATGTTTAAACTAATAACCAGCTATGGGTGAACCCTGTTCTCCAAAATTAGTTTCTTCAAACTCAACTTGAATCTATAGATGAGTGTTCAATTTCAAAAATGCCTTCTTGGAGTCCCATGCATGTTTTAATGGAATAGCCCTTTGCTGAAGAGATCTTCTTGACATATCCTTTACTGACTGAATGTTGTTTTACGGCACATCGACACATAAATAGGTCATATTGTGCGCAAAAACTGATGAAAGATGAAGAAATGAAGTAGTAATTAAAAATTAATGTAAATGTATAAAGAAAACTTTTTTATGTTATAAATAAGGGATGATATGGTAGTAATATATAAAACTATGTATATATGTAAATCAACAAATGCCTGTCAGGGGGTTTGTAAACAAGTAAATATATATAAGAACATATTATAATGATTTTAATATAAAGTCTGATTTCTTACAGGAAGTCTAATACAAAACTAAAATCTATAGTATCAAATAACACATAGTATTAACTGTGTAGTACTGTGTAGTACCTTTGATCAAAGTCTACACATTCCAACAAGATATGTTTGACCGTTAATGGTGCAAAACAGGATATACATTCTGGTAATTGCTCACCTTGTAATAAATATGAATGACTATAACGTGTATGCCCTATCCTGCACTGGGCTAAAACAACTTCTTCTCGAAGAATGGGTCTACTAGAAGGACGCCATTCTCCAAGTAATGGTTTTATGGAATGGAATTCTTTCGCCTTTCTCCAGGTGTTTCAGATCTTTCAATAATTGAGCTTGTTTAACTGAGTCCATACATTCCCTTTGACCTACACCCTAACCAAGTTCATAACTGGTTAAAACTTGAGAAGTATTTGACCTATACTCGAAGAATTTTCGTTGCACATGTCCAGTAACTCTTACTTTCATTTTGGCAGAGTTATTCCCCTTTTCATAAAACTTTAACCTGCAGTCTACCCGAGTTTACAACTTGACAAAATATTGATCTACATATCTGAAACTTTATACAGATCTTTTCTCAAATGTCATTGACATGGTTAACACTGAATTTCATTTTGGCAGAGTTATGCCCCTTTTAATAAAACTTAAACCTTCAATCTAACCTAGCTCATAACTTGGCAAAATATTGACCTGCGGTCATGAAGCTTTATACAGTTCTTCCTTAACAATTATTTAATGTCATTGACATGTCCAATAACTCCAACTTTCATTTCTGAGTTATGCCCCTTTTCGTAAAACTTTAACTTGCAGCCTAAACAAGCTTGTAACATGGCCAAATATTGACCTATGGTCATGAAAATCTATACATTTTTTTCCTTACCATTATTCAATGCTAAGTTGTGCCCGTTTTCATAAAACAGTTTACAACTTTAAAAACAAATCTGCTCCATAATTAGATAAATAATAAGAGTGCACCCCTTGTCTTCAAATTTTTTAGTTAGGTTGTCCTTGCTGAAAAAAGCACATGGCAGGCGACACAACTGTTCCCTGGAACACCCTAAGGCTTGTTTCCTCAAGAAAATGTAACAAGTGAAATTGCCTTTGAAGTAAATACTCCGAGGGTATAAACTACTCTTTCTGATCTCCTGCAGATTTGTAAGTATAAAAAACATTTGACCATATTATACTGTAATTCCATATTTTACAGGTGACAAGCTGGCAGCAAGTCTTGGCCAGTGTCCACATTCCAGCTTCTCGGGCTACGTGATAACCATACAATATCTATTGATCTGTAAACTTGTTCTTGTCACTCTGCTGTTCGCCATGTTCGCGTAAGTTACCTAAAACACGAAGTTTTGAAAACTAGAAATTTAGACGAGAGACCTTAATAGGGCTGATGTTTGACAGCTGTTTAATCTGTTGTTATGACAGCTTCAGTGTCCCACCACCAACAAGCACATTTTACAACAGATGTACACTGTTTTTAAACATTAGTGACTACAAGATATATAGATAACTTTAATATTTTGAGAATTCAAACCCTATAGTCACAAAATAAACAGCTTATATATACTTTTACAGCATATTTGCAGAGTCAGGTGATACTTTTACAGCATATTTGCTTTGCTGAGTCATGTGATAATTTTACAGCATATTTGCTGAGTCAGATGATACTTTTACATAAAGCATATTTGCTGAGTCAGATGATACTTTTACAGCATATTTGCTGGGTCAGGTGATACTTTTACACCATATTTGCTGAGTCATGTGATACTTTTACATAAAGCATATTTGCTGAGTCAGATGATTCTTTTACAGCATATTTGCTGGGTCAGGTGATACTTTTACAGCATATTTGCTGGGTCAGGTGATACTTTTACATAAAGCATATTTGCTGGATCAGGTGATACTTTTACATATATATAAAAGCATATTTGCTGGGTCAGATAATATTTCATGAAGCAGATTTGCTGGGTTAGATAATGCTAATATATAAAGTATATTTACCTGGTCAAGTAACAGTATTAGGTATACTAACAGGTCTTTTAACCCCTGCAAAAAGAAGTTGAGGAGGGGTATACTAGTTTCGGCATGTTCGTCCGTCCCTCTTTTCATCTGAAGACACAATCTTCTCCAACCTGTAACTTCTCTCTCCCTGAAGAAAATCTCATGAAACTTAGTGGGTGGACTAGCTTTGGTGATAGGATAACCAATATTGATTTTTGAGATCCGTAGGTCAAGGTCACCGTGGCCCGGTCTTGAAAATTATTGTCTGCTCTGTAACTCCTCTCCCCCTGATGTAGATCTCATGAAAGACTGCCTGTGGCGAAAGGTTTACCCCTATTGATATTTTGTTCAGTTGGTTCAGGTCACCATGACCTGATGATAAAAAAAGTCATTGTCTGCTCTGTAACTCCTCTCCCACTTAAGCAAATCTCATGAAACTTCATGGGTAGGCTGCCTGTGGTGAGAGGATGGGCAGAGGTCAAGGTAACTATGACCCAATCATGAAGTCCTTGTCCACTCTGCAACTCCTCTGCTTCCAAAAGCAAATCTCACGAAACATAATAGGTGGAATGCTGAGGATGAAAGGATAACCATATATTTTTTTTGGTTCAGTAGGATAAAATCTAGGAAATGCAAGACAGTCTTTGAGAAAAAACATTTTTGCCATCGGTGGTTTATCTTTACCCTCTGTAAGTAGCAGACTATAGACACTCTTGTGACTTTTTTTTACTGTATTTTGCCAAAAGCATAGTAGAAACAGGAGTATGTTTTGGTAATTTTGCAATCACATGGCATGCAATTAGGTAACTGTAATAGAAAAATAGCTAATTAACTATTCTGTTCATTAACATATGCGACAAGCAAAAAATATTTTTATTAAAATGTGAAAATGTTTAGTTGATTCCCCTGGCCACCCAATATTTGAAACATTCCTACGCCTCTGTTTGGTAACAACTTTTTTAAAAAATATTATTGTCGAATGTCATATTATTTTTGCCAAAATATCTAATTTCAGACTGACAATAGGTAAGGTAGACCTTGAGGCCAGCCAGATATGGAAGTTTCAGCGTTACGCTCTGATTGCAGACTTTATAGAGCGTTTCAGCCTGCCACCGCCATTCACAGTGTTCAGTTTTATATACCTGCTGATCAAGTGTACATGTCAGAGATTGTGTACATTCAAACAGAGAATACAGAGACACAGTAACTGCTGCTTGAAGGACAAGGTAGCTCATTTTAGTTTAAAGTGACACACAGCAATCTTGCTTTATTTTCACGCAAAATTATTTTGTCAAGAGTAAGAAAGAATTTTTTTTATGTATTTACATTTACAAATGCGTATTCTTGAAAAAACAAGTCTTGGACAAAGCAACAATGCGTATTTCCTCTTCCTCTTACAATTATTTACATATAATAATTCAACATTGCTGTCTGTGTTTTTTATGGCATTAATTTGTGTTTAATAAACAGCCGACAAAAATGCCTTAGTTTTCTTCCTAGCATCTAGTAGTAATTGCTGGAGGCAATTGATTGTCATTCAGTTCCTCAGACTTCAATAATCATTTATTGAGTATGACTGGGCGCACCCTATTTTTCTATTAAGATATTGAAGTGTATAGGTTGGAATGTTCTCAATATTTATCAGCGATTTTTAGCTCTACTGGCCAAGGGCCAAGAGCTTTATATGGGATGGTGTGTTGTCCGTCCGTTAACTTTTACCTCGTTAAGACAATAGGGCCTTCATTTTTCAGCTCATCTTTACCAAACTTTAACAGATTATTATTATCAATGAAAGCTCGGACAAGTTCGAAAACCAGCCAGATCAGACCAATAAACAGCGGAGTTATGGCCTTTGCTTTAGTTAAAAATGCTATATTTTGCCTCGTTAAGACAATAGTGCCTTCATTTTTCATCCGATCTTTACCAAACTTTAACAGAGTGTTAATATCAATGAAAGCTCGGACAATGTTGAAATACAGCCAGATCAGACCAGTAACAGCGGAGTTATGGCCCTTGGTTTATTTAAAAGTGATATATTTTGCCTCGTTAAGGCGATAGGGCCTTCATTTTTCATCCGATCTTTAACAAACTGTACCAGATTGTTAATATCAATAAAAGCTTGGACAAGTTTGAAAACGAACCAGATTGGACCAGCAACAGCGGAGTTATGACCCTTGATTTAGTTAAAAAATCTATAATTTGCCTCGTTAAGACGATAGGGCATTCGTTTTTCATCCGATCTTTACCAAACTTTATCAGATTGTTAATATCTATGAAAGCTCGGATAGTTTCGATTGTTAATATCAGGCCAGACAAGTTTGAAAACTAGCCAGATTTGACCATTTACACTGGAGTTATGGCCCTTGATTTTCTGAATATGGTATATTTTGGCCTCGTTAAGACGAAAGGGCCTTCATTTGGTCGGATTTCAGTGAAACTTCTCAGGAATGATCAGTACGAAGCCTAGTTGTTCATTTCGTCACCGTGTTCTGGTTGAATGATTTTGGCGGAGTTATGGCCCTTTAAAGGTTTTAATACACAAACTTTGACCTGACTAGTTCTCCTGAACCCCTGCTCAGATTTAAATAAAACTTTTCAGGGATGATCAGTTCCAGGTCTAGTTGTGCAAATCATCGCCATGTTCCGGTTGAATGATTTTTTGGCAGAGTTATGGCCCTTCAAAGGTTTTAATACACAAACTTTGTCTGGACTAGTTCTCAACGAAACTGCAGGGATGATCAGCACCAAGCATAGTTGTGCATATCATCATCTAGTTCCGGTTTACAGATTTTTGGCGGCGTTATGGCCCTTTAAATGTTTTTGATACAAAACATTTAAAGGGCTAGTTCTCCTGAAGCCCTGGCTTGATTTCAAGAAAACTTGACAAGGATGATCAATATCAAGCGTAGTTGTGCATGTCATCAACGTATTCCGGTTGAATGATTTTTGGCATAGTTATGGCCCTTTAAAGGTTTTAATAGACAAACTTTGTCCAGATTAGTCTCTTCTGAACTCCTTTCTGGATTTCAACGAATCTTGGTGGAGATGATCGGTACCAAGCCTAGTTGCACCTATCATTGCCTTGTTGTGGTTGAATGAATTTTGGAAGATTTATGACCTCTTAAAGGTTTTAATACACTAATTTTGTACAGACTAGTTCTCTTGAACCTCTGGCTGGATTTCAGCGGAATTTGGCAGAGATGATCAGTACCGAGCCTAGTTGCGTATGTCATCACCATGTTCCGGTTGAATGATTTTTGAAAGAGTTATGTCCCCTTATACATAAAAAACTTTGTCTTTAGCCAGTAGAGCGTCCACAGGCCCTCTTGGGTCTCTTGTTTAATGCGTCTTATCTGGAGAACTGATTAGGTGAGCAATTATCAGAATGTATACCTTGTATTGCACTGTTAATGGTCAAACATATATTGGTTGATTGTGTAAACTTTGATCCTATGTAACAAAGACACTACCAAGTTACTAGCTTGTAAGAGTTATTTGATATAATTGATTTCAGTCTTGTTTTAGATTTAGAAATCAGACTATAGTTCAGTGTAATATATTTATATTTTCATTTACTTAAAGAAATCAAATGGGGGTTTATAAGTCCCCTACAGGTGAAACCCGAGGGCAACTAGAGGATTGCGCGATGTCTGCCCGTCCGTCCGTCCATCCTGCATTGGTTTCCTCTCATTTTTAAAGAAAACTGTGTGAGATACTCAAAATTTGGGTACTTGAGTTAAAGTCTAAGAATAGTTTGAAGAATGGTTGGTGAATTCCAGGCCAGGTAATATTCGATTATGGTCTAATTCTAGAAAATATTGGCAGGGTAATGGACCTTTTATACTTTCAGCTATATGATGTATAAGGTATATTAGAGAAGTGGTTTCTGCTCAATAACTTGTTACATTTGTAAAGTAGCGAATGCTATAAAACTGAAAGTAGAGCTTGAGTATGCTTACTGTAAGCGGGGCTGTCTCTGATAGCTGGCAACTGGCTATATTCACCGTCTGTTTTAAATTTGGAGCCGGCTGTTAACAAATATTATTTTGATTTTTTTTTAATCCGTATAAAATATGAAATTATTTCATCATCTGAAAGAAGCATGAATAACTAAAAAATCCTGACCTTAATTAGCACCAAAAACAGGAGATTGCGTGTAATTAGAGCCCATGCTTATCCGCGGTGGAATTGAATTGAATTGAATTGGATTTTATAGTCGCACCAACAGCTAAGGTCATATGGCGACTTTCCAGCTTCCACTGGTGGAGGAAGACCCCAGGTGCCCCTCCGGGCAATTTTCGTGCACGGGCGGGCACCTGGGTAGAACCACCGACGTTCCGCAAGCCAGCTGGATAGCTTCCTCACATAAAGATTCCTAGGCCCCTGAGGGATCGAACCTACAGCGGTGAGGGGCAAGTGATTGCAAGTCAGAGACGTTAACCACTCGGCCACGGACGCCCCTTTATCCGCGGTGGAGAATGCCGGCGGACCCCCTAACAATCTCTCTCGTTTTGCTCGATCACTAATGATAGCCGCCTGTTAAATCAAAGTAGCCTCCTGTTTCAAAACTTAAGAGACAGCCCTGTTGTAAGTGATGATGAGTACTAGACTACCACAACTAATCTTTTATGTTGACTAGGTGTCTGTGTGGCATACAGTGCCTACTTTAACTTCATTATTCCTCACAGAACAGGAAACTTAGCAGAATGAAGAGTAGAGTTAATAAAACTGTGGTTGATGACACTGTGTTCTGGAAGCGAGTGGCACGTGAATACATTGCGAGCGAGGAAGCCAAAGCGGAGAAAGAAAACATACCAGCACAGCAGGGAATGATGTAAGTGTCAGTCTCGTTGGTTGTTATATCATGTTTATTCTCTCGCCTTTTTTAATGAAAATAAGGAGTAGGTTTTCCTTTATGGCGACAGTCGCAACAATATTCGAGTTTTGCGGTGAGATCAACACCTTAGGTACATTGCCCTTTGTGAAAATTTCGTAGGTTCATTGCCCTTGCTAATAGGAGGGATCCTATTGCTTTTGGGATCAGTATGTCAATGGTCCAAGTCGCCTTGACACAAATGCAATAACGACAGAAGTATGAAAGAAACAACCACACTCAAAAAACGTCATAGGAACATTCCTTTTGATGAGAGGAAGATACTTGGTTTTGGGGTTACTAGGTTGAAGGTCAAGGTCGCCATTTGTGATGACTCTTACGGATGGCTGGAGTACTGGTTCTACCCAGGATTAGGTTGGTAGTCTGCCTCCATCACTAAAAATCGATTGTCCAACATAAAGTCTGCTGACTGAATGTTAAGGACAATGTATATAGTCAGTTAACATAATGCTACTACTTAAATATCTCCGCCCTATTGTTGATGTCGGAATATATTGACAATAGCTTAATACACTTGCATGTGCTTTATAATACAGTTGCACATGCTATTGTTTGTCGGAGGTAACTTATTGGTTTGATTGATTAAAATGGATAAATGATTGACAACTTACATGTGATTGTGCTTCTAATTTATTGCTGCAAAAGGAATCTCATAAAAAAGAAATACTTATCAATAATGATGATAAATTAATAGGAATACACCAAATGCATGTAAATATTAAAAATAATTATAATATAAATTCTACGTCGGAAACTGATAATAATTCAACCTCGAACGTAAATTGTATAAATACCGATACTATTGTGAGTGAAGTTTCGCTGTACATTTAAAGAACAACAATTCAAACGTAAGTTCGTTCAGCTATAACAAAAAAAGGATTACATATTGCTAATATTAACGTACATCATATAATGCCAAAGATTGATGAAATAAAATACCACTTAGCCGAACCAAACTCGACAGATATATTAGGGCTCTGTGAAACTTTTCTTACTGCAAATACCGATGATAATGATATATATATCAACAACTTTACATTTGAAAGAAAAGACAGGAAAGGTAAACAGGGAGGTGGTATCCTAGTATATATCGCTAATAAAGTTCCGTATACACGCCGTGACAACCTTGAGCATGATGCTATTGAGTCTGTATGGATAGAGATAAAGTATCCTAATTATACAGCTTTCCTATTAAATTTTGTTTATCGAGCACCTGATTCGAAAGTATCATGGATTGAATTATTTGAAACTCAGCTTGACAAGTTGGATCATTTGAATTTAGAAATTCATATATTAGGAGATTTCAATATCAACTATTTAACAGAAACGGATTCTGAAAAGTATAGTAATCAACGATGGGCCAGTACTATTTTAAAATTTGGTCTTAATCAAATGGTAAATACGCCTACCAGAATAAGTGAAAACAGTTCTACAACAATCAACCATATATATACTACAAGATCTGATCTAATATGTGAAATTAAAGTACCTGTTTACAGTATAAGTGATCACTATCCAGTATGCTTTTCACGATCGACACATAATGTTAAGTCAGGGCGAGTTACCCATGAGACAATCAAATACAGATCTTTTAAGAAATTCGATGAACATACATTCTGTAATGATTTAGCAAAATCACCATTCGAAATAGTTGAATTTTTTGTTGATCCAAATGAGTCATTAAATGTATTCTATACAATATTAAATACTATTCTAGAAAAGCATGCACCTATTTGAGAAAAGAGAATAAAACATGAAACCCAGCCTGGGTGGTTTACTGATGAGATTAAGAACGCTTTTTATCAGAGAGATAAGCTACATAAAGAAAAACAGTTTGAACAATATAAATTATTACGCAATAAAATTTCATCCATGATGAAGAAAAATAAGAGAAACTTTTATAACAATGCTATTAAAGAAAATAAAAGCCCAAAATATATGTGGGAAAACTTAAAAAGCATTTCCAAAACGGGAAAAGAAAACAATGGAGGCATTTCAATTCCTGATAGGCTAATCAAAAATGATCACATCATATCAGGACAATTAAATATTATTAATGCATTAAATGAGCATTTTATAAATATTTCAAACATTGTTAAAAAGACGAGTTTTGTAAAAGGAGATTTCTCTGAATTACGGCAACAACTTGATATTAAATTGAAATATGCTTCATTTAGTATAAAACTCATAACACCTTTTGAAGTTAGAAAGTTGATTGATAAACTTGATAGTAACAAATCAACAGGTATAGACGGTGTTGGTCCTAGAATTTTAAAATATTGTGGTGATTACATAACATCCTCCATAGCTTCAATCATAAATAACAGCATACAAACGGGAGTGTTCCCTGATACTTTTAAGGAGGCTTGTGTGATTCCTATACACAAAAATGGAAATAAAGACGACCCATGTAATTATCGTCCAATTTCAATCTTACCAACAATTTCAAAAATATTTTAGCGTCATATAGCCATTCAAATACTATTCTATTTCAAGACGTATAATGTTATTCACGAGACCCAGTCAGGTTTCAGACAATATCATTCATGTCATACTGCTCTGACATGGTTAATAGAAGCATGGTTAAAAGATATAGACTCAGGTAAATTAATAGGAGCTGTATTTCTTGATCTAAGAAAGGCATTCGATCTTGTAGACCATAGAATATTGATACACAAATTGAAACTTTACCATTTTTCAGACAATACCGTTAAATTATTTGATTCATATCTTTCGAATAGAAAACAATTGATAAAGGTTAAAACTTTAAAATCCGAGATGCTTAAAGTTACTTCAGGTGTTCCTCAGGGATAAATACTAGGTCCATTGCTATTTCTATTGTACATAAATGACATTGCATTCACATCTACCTCTGGAAGTACAGATATTTATGCAGATGATACTACAGTATACGAATCTGATTATAATATTTTGGATGTACAAAATAGACTTCAAGATCGTTTGAATATTATAAATAAGTGGTGTATTTTGAATAATATGTCATTACATCCAGCGAAAACTAAATGCATGGTCATAGGAACTAATCACAAGCTCAAACATGTGGATATATTGAAATTAACTGTTGATAGTTTATGTATAGAAAATGTCGCAGTTCAAAAGGTCCTTGGAGTTTATGTTGACAGAACTTTGTCTTGGAATGTACAAATAGCCAAAATGTGTTCCAAACTCAATTCTAAAATTGCCTTATTGAAACGTATATCTTACTATTTAACATATGATATGAAAATTATGTTTTATAATGCCTATATTATGTCTACGTTTGATTATTGCTGTACTGTATGGGGTAAAAGCAAAAAAATAGAAGATAAAATACATAAAATTCAAAAAAGAGCAGCTAGAATAATATTAAACAAACCTTTTCGAACTAATTCTAAGGATATGTTCATTGAACTTCAGTGGCTTTCTTTTCATAACAGATGTCATTATCATACTGGTGTGATGATATATAAATCAATAAACAACCTAGCTCCTAATTACATATCACAACTTTTGACATTCTCATGTAATAATAGGTATAATCTGCGATCAGCTACACGAAATGATCTTGTTACACAAAAACCGCTAACTAAATACATGAAAGACACCTTTAGCGACTTTGGTCGACACGTTTGGAACAATATACCGGTCGACATACGTTCTCTTCCTACTATCCAGTCATTTAAATATAATTATAAAATGTTTATTGCAAAATGAACATTAACATGAATGATATTATTATTTATTTTTTTTATTTATTTTTTTTTTGCTTGGATATATATGTACATTATGTAAGACTTCTTAGATTTCTTCTATATTCAAATATAACTGAGTGTTTGTCGAAGATTGAATGTTTTTATTGTTAGTGTATTTGTTAAAAGCACTAAATGTTTGTTAATTCATGTACAGAAGGCCGCATTGAAAATATGATGTGTATATCTTGATAGTATGTCATAATGTGTTAACCTTCTTTAAATAAAGAATTTATTATTATTATTATTATTATTATTACAACTGGCATTGTGTTAATTGACAAGGACCTCTCACAGTTCTATAAATAACGAATATTCCATTATACGATGTACCACCACAGTCTAGTCCGTTTACAAGAAAACTTGCAGTCCCACAATTCATAAATACTAAATATTCCATTATACAATGTACCACCACAGTCTAGTCCGTTTATAAGAAGACCGACAATCTCACAGTTCTATAAACAACAAATATTCCATGATTATACAATGTACCACCACAGGCTAGTCAGTTTACAAGAAGACCTGCAGTCTCACAGTTCTATAAACAATAAATATTTCATTATAGTGGGGCAGATTGGTGACATATATTGGTAAAATTGTGCATTTTGTGATAAAAGCACCAAACTTGACACATAGCTAGACAATACTCTGCTTAATATTTCTGGCTATGGACCCACGTCAGATTTTGAAAAATGGCCGCCATTTTCAAAATGGCCGCCAAATATTCCATAAAGAATTAATGAAGCCCATAATTAATTGATTTCATCGAAACTTGTTATTGTAAATACACTAAATTCAGAACATTGATAGACAATAAAATATGCCATATAATTTAGGTCATTTTTTTCTTCAAAATGGCCACCATTTTCAAAATGGCCGCCAAAAACCGCTTTTTTTTAAATTTTATTTTTTTATGAAGCAATCAAAATGTTGATGTGTTTTACAAAGGGTGTTGTCTTAATATATTTATGTGTATGTCTATACTTCAATAAATAGTTGTTAGATACACCCCTATACTTCAGGGGTTAGGGGTTTTACACATGTATACATACTATGCAACTTTGAGACTAGTTTTGTCTCAGTTGTCTTTAGCCTTAAGCATTTCTGAAGTGTGTTTAAGTTTCAGTCTTATCTCTATTAGCGGCTTTTAGTATATAATAACTCGTAAGTATACATCCAGTGACTTGGTAAAACACTATTAAAGGTATACGCAACAATCTTGAATCATTTATCAAGCATCTAAATTGATTAATCCAATATCAGGTTAACTTTAAAACTTCTTGCATATACTTAAATACAATGCAGAATTTTTAATTGTTTGTGGTTATTGTATTACAAGTTTTAATATTGTATTGGTGCAATATATTCCCCAATGAGTAATATGTAAAACTAATTTGCTTTGAACTATTTACATAATTATAAAAACTGATTTTAAAACATGCATATAAAGTAACAAACTAATGGGACGCCGCAGGTTATAAAAAAATCAAGCTTGCCGAGTCTTCTAAACTCTTGGAGAAAACATATCGGAAAGGATGCTTAAACAATATTTTTCATGTCCAATTTATCGGAATTAAGATTTAATTACGACCTTAAATTACATTTGTTGATTTAAACAATATTAACAAGACACTATCAGAAAACAAAATCAAAAATAAGTTTGTTATATACACAAATTCAAATGTAATAAGTGGTCATATCATTTGAACATTTTCAAAATGACAGCTAACATAAATGTAATCTTATCTTACTATCTATGATCTGAATGGTATAAATTTTCTTAATCACAGTCACAGTACCCAACATCCCATTTTTAAAAGACTGTAAACATCATTTCTGCTTTAACACTTCGTTTTAAATTGCAACACACTTGTCTCTTTGACATCTACATTTTATAAATCCCTTGCAAACGCTGATGCCTGTGGTAGTGTTATCGAGAATGGCTTCAACATACCCTCTTCCAACCGCAGTCACCGGATGTAGGCATTTCAAAGGTGGACCTAAAGGCCATGTCTCCAACAATGTCCAATTACAACCTGTAAACAACTCAGTAGGTGTCCATGAAAAGAGCTATATCAATTGGTGACATGGACTTGTTGTATCTTGGAACCATTGAATGTCAACCATTCTTTGCGACATCAACAGCACTTCCTTTTGTCGAACATGCACTTCCTGTTGTCATACATTTTCCAACAAGAACAAATTTTGGAATTGGAAAGCTTGTTCAACCTCAACATAGTATTGCCAGATTCTCCATGCACAGGTTTTACCTTTTTCAGCAAATGAAGATATTTCATTGCATCTAGTAAGTGTGAAAATCAACTATTCGTCTTATTTTATATGAACTAATGAATAGGCAATACAGTGTGCAACGAATCACCTAAAGTGATTCCTAGCTCCTAAAACTAACACATAGCTCATCTAACTGTATTTACATTACCACTGCTATAGCAAGTAATACAACGTCTGTGTCTACTGTATATAGCATAAGTTTAATGAAGTATTGTTTGCCACCTGCCACATGCATCACACGCATTGTATCGTATCATCTTAGTGAAATGATCGAGATCAGTCCTAGATTCTCGTTGTCTGATACAAGGCACATATTCATCTCTGTTTTAATGAACGTGTTTTTAGTTTCTCTTCTAGCCGCAACCGATTGCTATGCCAGTTAGCCAGAGCTCTGATTTTGTTTTGCATGATAGCCGTCACATACTAAACATTCTGCAAGTGACATTCAAAAATGTGTAAAGGATCTTGTTGATCATACTTACTAATGTTTTCCAAGCATTAAAATGCATTTTAAGGCAGCTCGCATAGTCTGATTAAAATCCAAAAAAGTTTTCCAAAGTTAGAAAAGGCTGGTGAGACACCCTAATCTGCTGTTAATCGGAACCTAATATGATACATATATATGCGAGAAAAGAAAGCAAGTTATAGCATCTGTTGTAGGTGACCACTGAGGAAAGAAAACATGTTCTGGTTTATCTGTTTAAAGACAGACTTGGTTATGTCATCTATAAGCTCTGTTACAAATGTGTCTTGCTTTGCATTACATAATTTACCTATTTGTTGCAACTTCTGTCACACGAGAGTCGTCTATGTAACGTAAGTCAAGTACCAGTAAAACCTCAATATTGTCCTTAAATATATTTTCTAACTCCTCTACTGTGTCACTCAAACTGTCTTACGAATATCTTTAACTTGTTCATGATGGAAAAGATCAGAGTATTTTCATAGGCAGCACTGATGAATTATTGCGATAACTGAAATTAACAGATAACTCTAACCATATCTGGTTCAGAGATCATCCAGTGTGGAAGCTGCAATGTGTATACAGCACCTACTGCACCTGCATCTTCTTTCACAATCTTGTATTTCTGCTTGTGAGCTAGTTTATTGGGTATTGATGAGACAACACTAATGAAGTTTATCTCGCACACAGAGATGACTAATTTTAAGATTTAAAGTGTAACTGAACAGTACTGCAATTGCGAACTTTTGGTTTCTCTTTATGATCGTCATGTGCAATATGCAATGGTTTAAGGCGTAAGCCCGGTTTACCATAAGTATGGTAATCACATAATGAATATGCAATGTCATAATTGCCTCATGGGCACTGGTCCATCTATAGTCTTCAAACAAGTCTCAGATTGTTTTAAGTACCTCCATTTTAAATACGAAGGTTTCAATGCAAAATGCCATTATGATCTTCACATTGGGTTTCAGGCCAATTTCATTTCTGCTCGGCAACTATATAGTTTTGACGCAGTTAATCCGTTAGAATAAGATGTCTTCACGTTTAGGTTTTGTTTATGTTTTGTCTTGTAAATAAGGTTTACAAAGTCAATGTATTTTAGAGTTTTATAAATATATTTATAATGAAGTTTCTGATAAGAAAATTAGTTTAGTACCCTTCAGAAATTCCAAAGGCTGGAGAAAACCTAGAGTCAACCGGAAGTGAAATGTGATTTAAACTTGTAAATCCCTCAACACATTAACCATAGGGTACTTCTTAATAACTCTTTATTACAATATTAACAAACAAATAATATGCTAAGACAACTGAGTGTACAAATTCAACATATTAATTACTTTCTTACAAACAACTATTAAACGAATTATAAATTTTACTATTTTCAACACATTTTGGCGGCCATTTTGAAAACGGTAGCCATTTTGAACTTAAAATATACCCAGATTGTATTGCATGACCCTTTGTCTATTATTTTGCGGAATTTGTTGCGATTGCCATAATATATTATGTTGTTAAAACCTGATACATATAGGATCAACTGATTATTTATTACATATTTGGCGGCCATTTTGAAAAATCTGGCGTGGGTCCATAGCCATTTTTTTTCAGTATGGTATTGTCTAGCTATGTGCAAAGTTTGGTGCTTTTATCAAACAATGCACATTTTTTTCACCAATCTGCCCCACTATTATACATTGTAACACCACAGGCTAGTCAGTTTATAAAAACAGTTCTATAAACAACAAATATTCCGTTATACAATGTACCACCAAGGGCTAGTCAGTTTACAAGAAGACCTGTAGGCTCACAGTTATATAAACAGCGAATATTCCGTTATACAATGTACCACCACAGTCTAGTCAGTTTACAAGAAGATCGGCATGTACAATCACAGGCTAGTCAGTTTACAAGAAAACTTACTGTCTCACAGTTATATAAACAGCGAATATTCTATTAGACAACGTACGACCACAGTCTAGTCAGTTTACAAGAAGACTGGCAGTCTCACAGTTCTATAAACAACGAATATTCTGTTATATAATATACCATCATGGGCTAGTCAGTTTATTCAAGAAGACTAAGGCTCACAGTTTTATATTAAAACAACGAATATTCCATTATACGATGTACCACCACAAGCTATTCAGTTTACAAGAAGACCTGTAGGCCCACAGTTATATAAACAACCAATATTCCATTATACAATGTACCACCACAAGCTATTCAGTTTACAAGAAGACCTGTAGGCCCACAGTTATATAAACAACCAATATTCCATTGTACAATGTACCACCACAAGCTATTCAGTTTACAAGAAGACCTGTAGGCCCACAGTTATATAAACAACCAATATTCCATTGTACAATGTACCACCACAAGCTATTCAGTTTACAAGAAGACCTGTAGGCCCACAGTTATATAAACAACGAATATTCCATTATACAATGTACCACCAGTCTAGTCGGTTTACAAGAAGACCTGTAGGCTCACAGTTTTATAAACAACGAATATTCCATTATACAATGTACCACCAGTCTACTAGTCAGTTCACAAGAAGACCTGTAGGCTCACAGTTCTATAAACAACAAATATTCCATTAAACAATGTACCACCATGAGCTAGTCAGTTCACAAGGAGACCGGCAGTCTCACAGTTCTATAAGTAATGAATATGTTCCATTTATACTACCACAGTCTAGTTAGTTTACAAGAAGATCTGCGGTCTCACAGGAAAAGTATGAAGCGCGTCAATAACAGAGTTGTAGGACTTGAGAGGATGATCCATTCTAGTCGAATCTATCTTGAGGATATAGCGCACAAGCTCGAGAAATCAGGTGAGTATCCCTTCTTGCATGTAAAACAAGAGCTGGATTATTACACAACAGCTTTATATAATATAGAAATCATTCTAGATCGTGGATAAGAGCTTTATTGTGAGCTTGATATGGTAGAAAGTGGCAGAAATTGGGGGAACCCACATGTCCAGATGGATGTCACTATACCAAATATGTTGCTCCGCCACGATGGGGAATTGTAGGTTGGTAGCACTGGTAAGCTGTGAGCGCTGTACCAGCTGTGGTACCAGACACCATTCTCAGATTTTGGGATCTAAATATATTACATATTTGTCTGTGAGTTGTATAGGAAATACTGGGAATAGAAAAGCTATATCAACTCGTTTGCTCTACTGGGAAATATCTCCCAGTGGGAGATATTTCCCAGTACGGAACATTGCTCGGCCTTTTCCATCAGTGGCGGGAATGCCAAATAACGTTCCGATTGCTTTACGGACGTCTTCGTCCGATTCCGCCACTAGGAAATTACGATTACGGAAATTAACGAAGAGTTCCGGTTCCACGTGTTTTGTTTGTATGGCGTAACGTCGTCTTGACGTTCATGTGCAAACTGGTGTAAAAAGGCGTGAATCATTAGAAATATTATTAAAATATCATTTTAAATTATGTAATATATAGTTTAATTACCAGTTTTTTTTGAGATACTGAAAATATCTCAAAAACACTGGTTATTAAACTCTATGTACATCGCCAGGTAAATGTGAATCGATAGCCAACAGTGTGTCCTCGATATCTCAGAGGTTAGAGAGCTGGCATTGTATCTGGAGACACTAGATTCGAGATTTTCTGTCAACACATTTATGCTTATAATCTAAAAGGTATTTCATTTTGCAAAAGTAAGTTACATAAATGATAGAACTAGCCCATTGCATAAATGGCTTAATGATTAATTACAAATAGACAGTTTTTTCACAGAACCAGGGAGTAATCAGTAATTGTAGAAAATGAGTATTTATGGGTTAAACGTCGCTTTTAACAACTTTTCTGTCCTATCACGATGGTGTCTACTTGTGGTAGCAAGATTATAAATGATCTTTATAGTGCTGTCACACTGGAATACAACGTTGAATATGGGACTGTTTAGTATTACACTCAGATGAAACCTTAACCCGCTAAGCACGACTATAATAGCCTCTGCGTCAATTGTAAACCCAGATAAGCCTGCGAGTAACTCAGGGTTTATTTAATTACTATGTCCGGCTGCTGATCAGTCATTTCCCCCCAAAATACCCCTTTGTCACATAAATGGAATGGTCTTAATTCAAAGAAAGAACAGTCCATTATATGTATGTAGTGGGTTAAGGGTTAACTATAATACTGCAATTTGTTTATGATGATCACATGTGTTTACTTGCTTACAGAGGTGATGGGTTTAACCAACGTGACGGGACATTTCATACACATCGTGGCCAGGCAGTCGCCCTA
Source organism: Cyrtodaria siliqua (assembly GCA_037043455.1). Classification (NCBI taxonomy): domain Eukaryota; kingdom Metazoa; phylum Mollusca; class Bivalvia; order Adapedonta; family Hiatellidae; genus Cyrtodaria; species Cyrtodaria siliqua. The sequence goes on along the minus strand of JAWPHD010004143.1, from coordinate 39,272 downwards.
CCCTGGTACTCGCATTACTCGCTTTCCCGTCTTCGACAAATATGTACCCTGGGAGGTAGGTCTTATACACTTCTAGTTATTTGGGTTCTTGACAGGGGACATGGGCTCAAATTCCCTGCCTGGAAATTATATTCTCCCGAGCCATACGAGGGGTATATACTTTTCAGAGAGGGAACTGAGCCCATGTTTCCCTGTCAAGAATTCAAATAACAATTTGTCATACTTCAAAGTTGCTACTACTACATATATTAAAAAATATGTATATACTTAAGCACATTTTCAGATTTATTCTGCAAATTTCCCCGTAACGTTAATGTGCCTCTATTTCATTCGTAACAGGTGGTGTCTCATCTAAATGTTTACGTTCATGACATCAACACTAAACATTGCCAAATTTGGCGATTATTGTGTCACCTTTTCGACGAAAAATGCGATACATAGGGATCACTTTGTCGTCCGTCAATCAGTCAGTCAGTCAGTCAGTCAGTCAGTCAGTCAGTCAGTCAATCCGTCACGAAAACTTAACGTTGGCTATAACTTTCTCATTTATTGATATCATGACAACATCGACATGACCATACTAAAATATAAAGGTCAAGGTCACACTGAAGGTCATTATATAGGTTAAATACTCATTTTTTTTATTCAGGAAAACTTAATCAGGCCAGTTTGTCAAGGTCATTTATCTGGGTCCAAAAAAACTTGTTATACTGACAAAGCGCTAACAGGCGACACACGTGTTCCACGGAACACCCGTCTAGTTTTATAAAAGTATGTTGTTGATGGCAATGTTGGTGTTTTATTATATTTAAAATGGCAAACAAAACTACTTTATACTACTATGTCAGACTTTTACCTACAATTAAAAGTGATAAGAAAGAAACAGTCAACGGTTTCCACAACGAATCGGCAGCATACTCTCAGCCATTTTGTTTTTGTGTATTGAAGGTATGAGGCACCCATGTGGAAATTGTCAAATGTTCATGTGGCGAGACGTAGACATGGGCTCGTGTCTGCGGCGCATTAATAACTCTGACTTTCATTTTGGCAGAGTTATGCCCCTTTTCATAAAATTTCAATTTGCAATCTAACCTAGCTCATAAATATTGGCGAAATATTGACCTATGGTCATGAAACTTTAGACAGTTCTTCCTTATGAATTATCCAATGCAAATGTATACCCCTTGTTACACTCCACGAAAATTTTCCAGGGAGCATATAGGAGCCGTTTGTCTGTTCATCTGCTGACTGTCTGTCTGTCCATCACACTTTCTTGTTCGAAGCATAACTTCGAAACTACTTATGGGACTGTTTTGAAACTTCACACAATGAAAGAGGACATTGAGAGGAAGTGCATAGCGCAAGACCCATAACTGCCTTTATTCAAACTAGCGTTATTGCCCTTTGTTATTAGATCACTTGAGCCGAAAGGCTCAAGGTGATCTATTGAGATCACTCTCCGTCCGTCCGTCATCCGTCGTCGTTAACTTTTGCTTCAAACGACTTCTCAGAACCGCTAGGACAATTTTGACCAAACTTCACATAGATGATCCGTAGATAAATGCTTTTTAGATTTGTTAAAATTAGGTCAGTGCGACATCCAAGATGGCCGCCCTTACCATATATGGTCGAAACCTTAAAAAATCTTCTTCTCAAGAACCGCTGGACAGATTTTGACAGTTTTTATTTTAAAATGATCGCCAACGCCTACAGTATCAAGTTTGTTCAAATGAAGTTCCCGGGGTCAAAAATGACCTTTCCCTGGGGGTCCAAAGTTTATATATCGAGATTTCGCATGTTTTTCATAGACTTAAATAGGAAAAAACTTTGTTTCCATATAGTTATATAGTAAAAACTTGTAGCGACTACTCGTCTGAAACTACTTGACAGATTTTTATGAAACTTCACAGGAATGCTGATCTAGCTATCAAAACCTATCGTTAGAACTTCAAGGTCATTGACCTCTTGTTGACCTCTTGTTGCAATATATGAGCTTTATGAAGGTATATATTAAGATACCAAAATCTGTATTTCAGGTGTTATATGATGTATATGATCCAAAAACCGTCACACTGGAAAAAGAAAAATTTCCTGAGGCAGACATTATGTTTGTCGACGAAGACATTATTGAGTATGTATATTTAAAGAACTTTTACCCAACTTTGAATAAAGGATGGTCAAAAACTTAAGCCTTAACTGAGACTCAAAATCCAGAGTCTCTGGCTTACCTTGCCCATGCTCTAACTTAAGCATTTGAGGACACATGGTCGGCAATTGATTATTCACCATTTACCTCTTCCTGGTTACATACACTCCCACTAGATCAAAATTCATCCTTCATTTACTAATTATAAAGAAGGACCACTGCTGGTGTTTCTCTGGCCAGTGCTCTAACCTCTGAGTTGTAGAGGGAAACAATTCGCAATCAGTTATTCACCAATTAACCTGTATCTTGTTACAAATAAATTAACTGATGTTCAGTTTGCTTGTTTAATGTCATGAAAGTTACATGTACCTGTAAATGCTTCAAAATGAGATGATATGTTATTAGATAAAGTACATGTATACATTTTTCCAGCAAATACCTTCTAGCTTTTAATATAGATGTTTAGTTTGATTGGCTAATGTTCCAGAAGCTATAGGCTCCAAAATGAGATGTATTATTCATTTGTTAACCCAGTTGTAAATTAATTATCGAACGCGTTTGATTGGCATGATATTCTTCTCTTTGGTGAGTTTTATGCATACATGTATGGTATTTAAGGTTTGTTCTATTGAAATACGTAAGTTGTTCATGTCAGCATTGCATGTGGTCTTCAGAAACCTCGTCCCATGGTCTATTTTCTAGTTTGTCTTTAGCAAGCTTTGTGGGATACTGTAAGAAACGATTATTTCGCTGAGATCTTATTTTAGCGCTATTAGCGGACATTGTCCGTGCGCTAATTCAAGATTCCGCTAAAAAAGATTATTTTTTTTACCGAGCTAATTCAAGATGTCTGCTAAAAAAGATTTATTTTTTTTACCGAAAGTCATCTGTTTCCTCCAAAATCCTTCAACACACAACGATTGTGAATGATTATCCTTAGTTTGCAGTTCTTTAGATTAGTATTTTCTAATTCAATCGGAAGAGTACTCATTCAGTATCAACTGCAGTTTAGTCATGTTAATAACAAAAGAATATAATGTCTCACTTTTAAAAATGATTGTATAAAACTTAGCATATTTATACATAAATTAGTGGTCTATGTACTGTTATTCTGGCGTTTTGCGTATTATATCTGTTTATAGAACGAACGTCAGTAATTTCTGTGGTTATTATCGGATTAACTCACCAATACCGTTTTATCAATAGACACTAGTAGCAGTTTTCGGGACTTCATAAGTACTGTTCTGGCAACATTTTTCACAATGTCTAAATCATATTTTCAATGAGTAGGGCTTGCGGTGTTTGTAAGATGTGTTCACTAAGATATAGAAACGCCATTACACAAAACAATTTTGTGGACAGCCTGAAGGCATGATTAACAAATAAAAGCAATCAAAACTGCCACATCGATGATGACCGATCGGGAATAATCGGATAAACAGAAATTGCAGAAATTCTGCGGAGCAAGCAAGAGTGCTAAATTAAAATAGTCTATGGCCGAGTGCTAATTCATCATTGCGCTTATATGCCTGAAACCATCGTCTACTGCGCTAAATTTTGACAACACACTGAAACAAGAGTGTTCTTCCCATCTCATTTTGAGATTTATCAAAGCAGACGGTGCGTACAACATAATATTAAAGAAAGCCAAAAATGGGAAGTTTTGTTATTTATAAAACAGATTGCGTCGAAAAAGAGAAGAAGAGAAAATGTTGGATGAGGATACTGCAAGGTTATCTCCTATTATCGAGTTTTCTCCAAATTGGAATGCAGTCGTCACGTGCACGGATCATGGTGTGCCACGTGACATTGATCGAAGGTCGTGGATCAATTTTAACAATCAGTCCATCCGATACAAGATTGATGCGCTGGGTCTTCCAATGTGAGTATTGTGTTTTGTTACATTTCTGTGGATGAAAGTTAGAGATTTCTCAGTGAGAGAAAATTCAAAATCACTAAATATTAAAGGTGAATGGCCACCCTTTTTGTAGTATTATCAATTAACAAATTCAACTCTTAAACATCATATGAACATTTCTTGACAGTCCCAGAGAGAAACATATTTAAAACCGCTAATACGTTGTTATAAAAAGTAAGTATTATTTGACGTAGATACTACTTTAACACTGCGTGACTGCTCGGGGAAATGAGGTAATTCTGAATTGTATAGCTGCACAACTATTGCCAAATAATTGATAAATACCTGTGGATTAATTTACTTGTTCAATGTTTTCTATGGCATCAAATAAAATATTCTCGCTTTTCACAGATATTGCAATGTGTGTATTGTAAATATCTATTGTTGTGTATTGATTTCGATTTAAATCAACATAAACATGTGCATGAAAAAAACATGGCTGGAGAACTTTAATAACTTACTCCAAGCATAAAAATAACTAACTGTAAAGTCAGTAAAGTGTTTCTGACGTCGACATCATCTGCAAATAGCATTCAACAACAAACAGCATTTTTGGTTAAAATCATACACAAAGTGATTTAAAATGTAATAAGTAGATTATTTAACTGCTGTGTTCAATTACAGGAAATCCTTTACTCGATGGTAGGTGTGATTTTTTTCCACACTCTCATTAATTGAATTATCACCAGTACCTTCAAAGTAGCTGTCCCACCAACAACAGCCAAATTTTACAACATAAATTATTATGTACACCATTTCTAAACCTACTGACAATGTTGTTTATGTATATTTAACATTCCTTATAACTTTAAAGTAGAAGGCGAAACAAGTTTGGGACAGATGCACGGACATGAACGTCATTTCAAGAGCCACCGCATTTGCGAAATAAAGCATTTATCCTTAAAAAGAAGAACCAGAACTGTAACTTACATATTTTATCAACTCATGATTCATTTTACGTTCATCCTATAATTATCCTATATTTTTAATCGGTTAAAGGGTTTTGTAATGTAATTTTGCTGTTAGTTTCTTTAAACTACACCTACCACTAATATAAGCAGGCTCAAAATGCTCTGTTTGATAATACCTATTTACGCTATAATTGTTTTTGTATATATATAGCAAATTGAGCACTTGCGCTACACAGTCATGTGTTAAAAAAAAATACGCAAAGAAATTACAAAAGTTTTCTTTCAAGAAAATATTATAAAAGGGCATGAGCATTCAAATCGAATAAGAGTTGGAACACATGGTGTGAAACAGTCGTAGTATGTAAATTTCCCTTTTACTATATGATTTTCTCTCACGGAAGAAGTAAAATACGGTCAAACTTGCTAATTTTTAGACACTCCTTTGCGTGGTCGCTTAAAACAAGTTTGACTGTAATATGATTAAAATCAATTTCTAAACCTTACATCTTGAAGTTTTTTGAAGAATGTGTTTTTGTTTGGAAAATAGAAATCCTCTTGGAAGAACAGGTCTGCGAGGGAAGGGTAACCTATGGCGATGGGGTCCAAACCACGTCATCAAAGCTGTTGTGACGCGGTGGCGGCGTAAATATGGCTCCGACCTCAGGCCGATGTCAGACTTTCTGTATGTGGAAGGAAAACGTGTCCTGGAGTTTATAGCCGTACAGAAAGACAACTATCTTGATACAAACTACTGCCTCCCTGGGGTAAGTGAAAACAAACTACTGCCTCCCAGGGGTAAGTGAAAACAATCTACTACCTCCATGGGGTAACTTAACTGAAAACAAACTACTGCCTCCCTGGGGTAAGTGAAAATATCTACCCTGTTAAAATCTACTGAATCCCTGGGTAAGTGAAAATACCTACCTTCAAGTTGATGCAAACTTCTGACTCCTTGGGGTAAGTAAAAACAAATTAATGGCTCCCTGAAGTAAGTGAAAACAAACTACTGCCTCCCTGTGGTAAGTAAAAAATAAACTAATGGCTCCCTGGGGTAAGTGAAAACAAACTACTGCCTCCCTTGGGTAAGTGAAAACAAACTAATGGTTCCCTTGTGTAAGTGAAAAGAAACTTCTGCCTCCCTGGGGTAAGTGAAAACAAATTACTGCCTCCCTGGGGTTAATGAAAACAAACTATTGCCTCCCTGGTGTAAGTGAAAACATCTACCTTGATGAAAACTTATGGCTTCCTGGGATAAGTGAAAACAAACTACTGCCTCCATGGGGTAAATGAAAACAAACTAATGGCTCCCTGGGGTAGGTGAAAACAAACTACTGCCTCCCTTGGGTAAGTAAAATCAAATTAATGGCTCCCTGTGGCAAGTGAAAACAAACTCATGGCTCCCTGTGGTAAGTGAAAACAAACTACTGCCTCCCTGGGGTAAGTGAAAACAAACTACTGTCTCCCTGGGGTAAGTGAAGAAAAACTACTGCCTCCCTGGGGTAAGTGAAAATATCTAGCCTGATACAATCTACTGCCTCCCTGGGTAAGTGAAAATACCTACCTTGATGCAAACTTCTGGCTTCCTGGGGTATAAAGTGGAAACAAACTATTGGCTCCCTGGGATAAGTGAAAACAAACTACTGCATCCCTTGGGTAAGTGAAATCAAATTAATGGCTCCCTGCAGCAAGTGAAAACAAACTAATGGCTCCCTGTGGTAGGTGAAAACAAACTACTGCCTCCCTGGCGTAAGTGAAAACAAACTAATGCCTCCCTGGGGTAAGTGAAAACAAACTACTGCCTCCCTGGGGTAAGTGAAAACAAACTAATGCCTCCCTGGGGTAAGTGAAAACAAACTAATGGCTCCCTGGGGTAAGTGAAAACAAACTACTGCCTACCTAGCCTCCCTGTGTAGGTGAAAATATCTACCTTGATACAAACTAACTGCCTCACTGGGGTAAGTGAAAATATCTACCTTGATACAAGCTGGTGCCTCCCTGGGGTAAGTGAAAATATATACCTTGATACAAACTACTGCCTCCCTGGGTAAATGAAAAGATCTACCTTGATCCAAACTTCTGGCTCCCTGGGGTAAGTGAAAACAAACTACTGCCTCCCTTGGGTAAGTGAAAACAAACTACTGCCTCCCTGGGTAAATGAAAATACCTACCTTGATCCAAACTTCTGGCTATTAGGGGTAAGTCAAAACAAACTACTGCCTCCCTGGTGTAAGTGAAAATATACTACCTATAATGGCTCTCTGGGGTAAGTGAAAACAAACTAATGGCTCCCTGGGGTAAGTGAAAACAAACTACTGCCTCCCTGAGGTAAGTGAAAACAAATGGCTCCCTGGGGTAAGTGAAAATATCGACCTTGATACAAACCACTGCCTCCCTGGGTAACTGAAAATATCAAACTTGATACAAGCTACTGCCTGCCTGGTATAAGGGAGAATATCTACCTTGATGCAAGCTACAGGTTCCTGTATCCCTTTATCAATGGAACGCTCTTAGTTCAAATATAAAAATATAAATTTGTCTTTTTATTTCAGTAACATATCTTCATAGAACTCTTTTTGAAGAGTAAGATATTACCAGATATGTCATATTTGTGTTTATTGTACTTGACGTTTACACTCCTGTATAAAATGCCTATTATACCCTGGTGTGAAACATTTTATACTGTTTCTCGAATATAGTGAGCGATCAACATTTTGTAATGTTAATATATATTTCTCAATGGTTTGATTATTACAGGAGGTTCTTCATGGGGTGAGTAACCCCTACAGTATCCTATGTAAGGCCTTCATGTCTCAGGTGTTTGATGAGCTGGACATTGGTCAGTATGAAAAGTTTGACCAATCGGATATGATACAGGTACGTTCTTCCAATCTGCCTTTATTTAATGAATTAGATCCTATCACTGGAAAAGGAGTGTGTTTGCGAAGAAAACCACAGATATGGAAGTAATATACAGATAAAATATATGAAGTATATGGAGACACATATTCATAACTTATACATTCGGGCATTAGGTCCAAATTTCCGAGATGTTGAGATATTCACGAGGTGAAAACAAAGGGTATTACTCAGACTTTATCCTCAGTCTCTATATGAAAAATAAAAATCTTTGACCATGATTTAAATTAAATGTATCTAGACTGGTGTTTTCAAATAAACAGCACCAAAAGAAGATACTTAGCTGTACACACAAATAAAGATTTTTATATAATTTTCACTGCAATTGTTTATTATAAAGGGCTAAAGTCAGTTGAGCATTGATGATAAAGACCGAGTGTACCACCTACACAAATGGTGAGGTGTGTCATTTTACTGATCACTGATTGGCCAATTAGATTGATCATGTCATGCGAAAGTTAGTGGCTAGGATTCTACCTGTAAATATCTACGAGTACAGAGAAATACCAAGCTGTGTTCACTCATACACACACCCATTTTTTGCAGTGTTTGTAGTGTAAACATGAGTATCAATCCATTTATAGTCAAGTCTAGATCAACTGTACGTCTTGCTTTTATTTTTAAGACAGATAAAACTTTCCTTCTAATGTTTTCCTGAAGAGGCAGCCATTTTACCGCGATTTTGGTATCGTTTCATCATTATATCAAACTAAAAACAAAAATACTATAATGAAAAAATAAGAATTACGAACATAAAGTTCCGGTTTCGCTGCTCAAAGGGTCAAGATGTTTGTATTAACAATCGTCGAAGATGATCAAGACTATTTATAATCCAACCTGTGTTAATATAAGAAACTAACCAGCCAAATAACGGGAACATTACACTAAAAAAAGCGTTTATTAAAACTCTATCCTGGTGTTCAGGTCATATAATAATTCACGCGTTCTTAAAATATGCGTGAAATGAATTATGAGTTGGTAACTCTTGATTCAACGCTACAGTTTTGGGTTTTGGTCTGTCTAGTTAAAGCCATATATATTTTGTCTATAGAGCTTGGATTCTCAAATAAATTAAGTTATATATATCTATAATTATATATACTGAGGGAGAAAGGTTTAGCGATTTTTAGCTTGACTATTCGAAGAATGAGAGCTTAATATGTAATGGCGTCGGCGTCCCACATCAAGGTTTGCATGTAAGCTGTGTTTACAAGTCTATATCTCTTACATTTCTTATCCTAGCACAGCCAAATTTGGCCATGGGCTTCCTTACACCCCCACCCCCACCACACACTCGAAACTAGAATTTTTTTTTTTTTTTTTTTTTTTTACATATTTCTGTGTTGTTTTGGTCAATTCTTACACATAGCTTCTAACATATATATGTTGCTCCCTCCCAACCCCACCCCCTGCCTCTCACCCCCCCGCCACCCCACACACACTCGAAACTTTTTTTTTATTTGCTTTTTTTACATATTTTTGTGTTGTATTAGTCAATACAGATGGGTGCAACACATAGCTGTGTTGTGTTGCACCCATCCCCGCCCTCTCCCCATGCTCGAAACTGGAATATTTTTATTTAATGTTTATTGTTTTTTTTACATATATCTGTGTTGTTTTAGTAAATTCTTACACATAGCTTCTTACACATATATGTTGCCCCCTCCAGCCCACTCCCTGCCTCTCCACCCCACACCCCACCCAACTCCCCCACTCAATTTTTATTTTTATTTTTTACATATTTCTGTGTTGTTTTTGTCAATTCTTACACATAGCTATCTTGCCCCCCCACCCCCTCCCCCCACTCCAACACCACTCGAAATATTTTTATTTTGTTTTACCATATTTCTGTGTTGTTTTGGACAATTCTTACATAGCTTCTTACACATATATGTTGCCCTCATCACCCCATTCCCCACACCACCCACACCCACCTCTCCCCTACTCCCACCCCCCACCCCATTCAAAACTGGATTATTTTTTTTATGTTGCGCTCCCAACCCCACCCCACATTGTTTTAGCCTTGTTTTCTAATGGTATATACTAGCTATATAATTTATTATTCTCTGAAAAATCGAATAGTCGAGCTGCGCTGTTCTCCGACAGCTCTTGTTTTTAGATGAAATAAAACTGTATACAGGATATACTGACATTTTGGGTCTTACGGGCTTGACCCCTAAGTTCCTTTATTCATTAGGTTATTAAGATATTCGACTGTTATTGATGTGTGTAATGAAATATTGTGTCTATGGCAGTAGTTTCTTGATTTTACAACCAAAAATGTATTATTTCCAGGGTGCAGCAAAAACTTGCTAAACTTTTTTCCATGTACAATTTGCCTCTTGATGGCAGAATAGCTACTTAAAATGTTTGTGATTCTTGTCCCTTTTCAGTTTTTTGCCCAGTTTGCAAATTCGTTGGTTGGAGCCGCCACTTCCATATCGTCTGTTGTTACTGCGGATGTAGAGAGTTTTGTCCCCTTTTCTGAAAGATCCACATCTCACGCATCACAGCCTTTAATGTCAGAATCCAATCCGAGAACAGAGACCGACCAGCAGGGATTTAGGTATGATACCTTACCAAACTTGGCAATTTATGTATGTTAGAACTTGTAAAGTTAAGGGCTATTCCATTAAAACATACCCGGAACCCCAGGAATTCAATTTAATAAATATCTGCGAGTGAACCCTATTTTCTGAAACTTTGGTATTTAAGCTCAATTTTGCATTAAATTTTATGGGTGAGTGTATAATTTAAAAAGTGGCTTCCTGGGGTCCCATGTATGTTCTAATAGAATAGCCCTAATGGTATATAGAGGATATTTGTTGTTTTGGAGTGAATAACATATTTTATTTCATCGAGAAGTGAGAAAACTTGATATTTTCACGAATGCGAAGCATGAGTGAAAATATAAAAGTTTTCTCAATTTGAGATGAAATAAAATTGTTTATTCACTCTAACAAAGGTAGTATAACAAAGGTGTTTAGCATTCCGTTTTAGCCCTATTGATTAAAGTTCATATGAGCCTGTGACATGGCATGTTATCCATCTGTTATAAACATATTTTGTTTGGACAACTACCCATTCTGTACTTCATATTCAATTTGGAATTCCTTACGAAGGTTTCTTGATCATATCGGTAAACGAAATCTAACTTGCTACAAAATTCAAGATGTCCACTACGTTGAAATGTCTGTAAAAGTATACCAGTTATCTAGGTTGACGAGGTATTTTGGATGTTTGGTAGCTTGCATAAACTCTTCACAACAATGCCACCTGGGTTCAACTCCCTGACCTGGCATTTTAAATTAACTATGGTGGTCACCCACATTTACGTGTCATATATTTCTCGCACGGTAACTGTCATTTGTGCCATTTCAGTGCCTCGATGCTGTACAAGGGTTACCTGGATGATCCAAGGAACACGGACAATGCCTGGGTGGAGGCTGAAGTCTGGAATTTCCACTACAATATTGGGAACACCTTTGATCTGAGGCTGATAGAGGTATGTAAATATACAAACTTTAATAAACAATTGTTTTTGCAACTTTTTAAATCACTGGCACTTTTGAGACATGATATTTGTTTTGGGTATATACATGTACAGTGTATACATTACTTGACTTGGTGTCATTATAATGTGACTGGGTGGGGTATCTTGTCATGTGTCTACGACATGGTATTCCAGCGTGGCAGCACTATAAAGTTGAGCATTGAGTTCTCTGCTACAAGTAGACATCATCGTGATAAGACTGAAAGATTCTTAAAATCGACGTTTAATCGTAGACATACATACATGTATTTAATAAAACTTGTTCGACTATTTTTCCAATACTAGTCATAAATTTTATTATTTGTCCATTTCAGGAGAGCAGTATAAAGTGGAAGGAAGTCTCTCCGTATGTGAAGATGTTTGGCAATGAAACTGTCATCGTACAGGAAGCAGCTAGAATACACGACGCATATCACTGATTGGACGGCTCACATCCCTCAGTACAAAATAGACACGGTTCCTTTATTTTACCCAAAATATAATAGGACCAGGGTACCGGTTTCCAAAAAATAAATTTAAAAACTGAAGTCTACATTTGGTTGAGCTCCCACGTTACTGTATGATTATAGTGGCAATTTCTTAATCTTGTGCAATTAATTGTTTCTTGATTTTAAAGTATATTTTTATATTTGAAAGTTGGATCTCTGAAACGTTAACTCCATGTGATTTTTAGCTCGACTGATCAGAGATCAGCAGAGCTTATGCCGTGGTGCGGCGTCCGTCATCCGTCTGTCCGTCTGTCTGTCCGTCCGTAAACTTTTTTTGTAGCGACTACTCCTCTGAAACTACTGAATGGATTTTCATGAAACTTTACAGAAATGTTGCCCATGAAGTCTAGTTGATCCTAACAAAAATTCATGTTGATGTGAAATCCAAGATGGCCGCCACATCTAAAAATAGGTTTTTAAAAAACAAGTTTGTAGCGACTACTTCTTGAAAACTCTAAGTGATATTGATATGGGACTTTTTCTAAAATGATCAGCATGACATGATGTTGGTCCTTATCAAAAATCGTTTTGATTCAACGTTAAACATGGCTGCCAGCGGCCATCTTTGTTTACATAGAGTTATATAGTAAAAACTTGTAGCGACTACTCCTCTGAAACTACTTGACGGATTTTCATGAAACTTTACAGGAATGTTGCTCTTAATGTCTTATTGATCCTAGCAAAATTTCAGATCGGCCAGAAATTCAAGATGGCCACCACAGCTAAAAATAGATTTTTAAAAAGTAAGTTTGTAGCGACTACTTCTTGAAAACTATAAGTGATATTGATATGGGACTTTTTCTAAAATGATCAGCATGACATGTTGGTTATCCGAGTCGAACATTATTTTGATTCGACGTTAAACATGGCTGCCAGTGGTCATCTTTGTTTACATAGAGTTTTATAACGAAAACTTGTAGCGATTACACCTCTGAAACTACTTGACGGATTTTCATGAAACTTCGCACGAATGTTGCTCTTGATGTCTTATTGATCCTAGCAAAATCTCAGGTCGGCTGGAAATTCAAGATGGCCACCATGGCTAAAAATAGATTTTCAAAATACAAGTTTGTAGAGACTTCTTCTTGAAAACTATAAGTGATATTGATATGGGACTTTTTCTAAAATTATCAGCATGACATGATGTTGGGACTTGTCAAAAATCGTTTTGATTCGATGTTAAACATGGCTGTCAGTGGCCATCTTTGTTTACATAGAGTTATATAATGAAAACTTGTAGCGACTACTCCTTTGAAACTACTTGACGGATTTTCATGAAACTTCACAGGAATGTTGCTCTTGATGTCTAATTGATCCTAGCAAAATTTCAGGTCGGCCGGAAATTCAAGATGGCCGCCACGGCTAAAAATAAATTTAAATTAAAAAGTTTGTAGCAATTACTTCCTGAAATCAGTTTGTAGCAACTACTTCCTGAAATCAAAATCAATCAGTAGAGCTTCAAGGTCATTGACCTCTTGATTATTGTAACAGCTTGTTTAAAAAAACAGGATAAAATGAATTGCTATTATGATGGTGGCAATAATCATTGTGGCAGTGTCATTGTAAGTTATTATGATAGAAATGATTTCTAAAGGATAGCTTAATAATGAACAGAAATATTTATTGCATGCGTAGAGCATGTAATAGGTTTCGAACATTATTAAATAAATATCTTTTAATATTAAATTCTTTGCATTGTGTGTTACATTGAATTTCAGTTGTTAAACACAGGTTTACAGTTTGTCTTTTTTTATATTTATTTTTATTCTTTTACCATTTTATATCTGTTAAGACATTTCTCCTGAACAATTAACAGTCTCAACAACATTTACACAGAGTGCTAGTACTCACATGCAGAATTGTAGAAACTATTCAGATTTATTACGTAGTAGTTTCATAAAATATTTTAAATTTATTTTAGCTTACGGTTTTAAAAAATATTGCCTTAGAACCCTGAACCTTCAGGTCATTTTGTTCCTGGGATTCTACATTAGAGTGATCTCTACACTACCAAACATCTGAATTACTGAAAATAGATATTCCAAGGTGTTAAAAAGTTCAGATTAAATTATTTCTTCAGAAGAAAACGGTCTTCAGACGTTGATCATTTTGTTTAATCATTTTTATATCATAAATATATTGGCGTAAATTATTTGCTTTTGTGGCAGCTTCTGTGTAATAATAATGGTATTATAAAAAAATAATGTGTTGGCAATAATTAACGAGAACCATTGTAAGAAAGAGAAGAGCTGATGATGTTTTAATAATTATTGTTTTTACCTAAAAGGTATCATGTTTTTTGTTTTTTTGTTAAATGCGCTTTTTTTTTTAAAAACTGAATAAATGAAATCATGATTGGCAATCATCACCACTAGGGCTGGGCGATTACCCGGTTTCCATGCGTTGGGTGGGTTTATAAGGTATGGATTACCGTTAGGTGGAAGGAGTACTTTTTACTCTTTAGTGCTATCTTCTTAAGTATTTAAAGGTAATATACAGAAAGTAAAACAACTCATTACGTGGTCCGAGTATTAACTTTCATACCCCATCCAACCCCTTCTCCAAGAAGCGAAAACGGGGTTGGCTGGGGTATGAAATAAAACCTAAATTTCGGCTCAAAAAGTTTGCGTATTGTAATATAAAAACATTTAATAGGTAATTTTAAACATGTTATCACATTTTTTCAGTAAAAATATTTTTAATCGTGTTTTATTGTCGAAATATTAGTTATAAAACCCTGCTAATGTAAGCTTTCCCATTGCTTTAATAATGGAATTAAGGTGGGATCAGCTTTTAATATAAAAATCAGCTTTAAATCTTTTTTATCATTGATCGTGCATTTATTTCTCATACTTTTGTCTGTTTTCAGTTGTGTTTGATGCTTTGACAGATACAATATTAAGTCATAAGAAACTTAAAGCTATGAATTGAAAGATGGAATTTAAGTTTAGTGAACACATTCATGTACGAGAAACGCCCGTTGTACATAGTAACTTTTGTGTAAATAATAAAATACGTTGTTATTTGGTGTAAAGTTGATTCTGATAATAATAAGTTAACAACACTGTATACCTCATGATTGTGACTGTGATTATAGTATCGCCTGGAATGTGAAAGGAGAACACGGCAATCTTGACGTCTGTTTTATATATTTTCATGCATAAAAAACACCGAAAGTGTTCAAAATTGTTTTCATTTGTTCTTTAATATTTTGTAGATTTTGCAATAACTAGCAGCTCATTCTGCTTGTTGAAACATTAGACTAGAACGTTGAAAGAAAATTAGTTTGTTTTAAGAGTTTTAAGCAATATGTTGTCAGTTGTTAGCTCTACTGATAGAAGATCAGCAGGTCTTGTGAAATCACATGTCGTCAGTCTGTCTGCACGCTTTCTTTTATGATAGCTTCTCTCATTTAAAACTATTTGGCCAAATTTCACAAGACTTCAAACTGTCTCCGGCTCTAAGGAGGCTTGAATAAAACCGGATTTGTTTATGAGCCTTTAACCCTTAACCGCTACATATATATAATGGACTGTTCTTTCTTTGAATTAAGACCATTTCATTTAAGTAACAAAGGGGTGTTTTGGGGAAAATGACTGATCAGCAGCTGGACATTGTAAACCCTGATCAGCCTGCGAGTTACTGAGGCTGATCTGGGTTTACAATGGATGCAAAGGCTATTATAGCTTTAAACCTGCTTGCATTTTATTAAATAAAATTTTGAGTTATTTTTTTGTCGTATACTACCATAAGTTTACATATATTATTGCTGCGCTTTATACTATTTTCTAATGATTGAGCAAATGCAATTTCTGTCGAAAAACTAACAGGATGCCACGAGTTTTTAAAAAAACAACATTGCCATTAAAAAATAATGACATTGTATTAGACTTAAAACAGGCGATAACATTCTAGGTATGAATTTAAAGGAACATTTGAAGTGAGGTAGCCATGAAGTGTACATTTGCAAGAAAATTTCAACCAACATTTGGCTACTGTCAAGAATAAAATCGTACATTTCTGTATTAAATTACAGGGTACTATTTTATAACGCATATGTTCAGCCTCATCTGAATTTAAAGGAGTTGATGCACTATTTTCAAACACTATTTGTTTAATAGGGCTCTGAAAATGTTGGAAAAGGCTTAAAGAATTATCAAAATGCCGTGAAAAACAAAGGAGATATGACCTATTGAAAATTTGAACAATGACATCATCGTGCCATATTACCATATATGGCATATTGACAAAATATATTTTAAAGCAAAGAAAATCGCTGCAAATTGATTAAAATATATATACAAATGCAGGGGTGGATCCAGGATTTCAGCTCCGGCGGTGCATAAGATTTTGGTCACTTTTCGGGTCCGTTTCTAGCCTCATAAAACGGTTGCGGTAGTGCATTGATAGGGTAAAAAAGTGTCCGTTTTCAAATAAAAAGATTTAACAATGTGTTAATTAAACCACTCATTAGCTTACTATTATGCGTCTAGTGAACAAGATTTTTTTTTATACTGAGGGCGCCGGGTGCCCCGTCCCCCCCCCACCCCCCCTCTCATGTAAAATAAATAAATCCTATGCTTATTTTTCATTTGCAGTGATTTTCTTTTCTTTAAAAGACATTTTGTCAATATGCCATATATGGTAAAAAGACACGATGACGTCGTTGTTCTAAGATGACCGCCTCCATTTATGTTTCAATAGGTCATATCTCCGTTATTTTTCATGGCATTTTGATAATTCTTTCAGTTTTTTTCAAGTTTTTCAGAGCCCTTTAAAATAAACATTGCATCAACAGCTTTAATATTGTTATGTAATATGGGGAATTACAAACAGAACCAGTAGGTATACAAATGTTACATTTTCAGAGAAGATCCAATCGCACTGTTTTAGGTGACCAATATATGACTTTAAATAAAGCTCGGGTTGTCAAAAATTCCTTAATATTGCACACAAGATTTTCTTTCAAAAGGTAAAATTCATGTTCAGAGTATCACGATATATAAGGCCTGTCATTCAGTTTTGTTATGTTTTGTTTTACAGTTATCTCACGGAGAAATCTATGCCCTGCTTACAAATTAAATTTTATTACATAACATGGCTTCTGGGAGAGTAACAATGTCATGACTTATTTCTCGTAATACAATAGTGTATTTCATGACGTAGCAGACATCATATAAACAAAACAACATCAAGATTTCTCTTACAAATTGCCGCCATATACAAGGTAAATTGACAACATTAAAGTGAAACTATCACGTCGTAGGTGTGTTATGTGATAAATAGCAACTTTCATGACCATGTATTATTGACTTTAATAAACTTGTTGGATAAAAAGATAGGATACTCTGCAGAGCCTCAAATTCTATCATTTATTAAAGTCAATAATATGCAGTCACTAATGTAAGATCCTCTATATCACTCCAACGCAAACAAAGAATTATTTAAATTTACTCTGGAATAGTATTCCTTCATATACTAAAAGGAAAAAGAAATGCATAATCAAAAAATTGCCTATACTACACTGTTATATACACCTAATTCTACGTAATATTCCAGATATATCTCAACGTGTTTTGTACAAAAAGGGGCTACAACTAATTACAGAAAGGACACCTGTCATGTAGTTGACCTTTTAATCAAAGTATACTTTGTTTCAGGAAATTCATAAATGTTGAAGTTTCATTTGAAAAAGTCGAGCCATTTCAGTATTGTGTTTAATGTTAAGAGACTGCAACGTTTAAAGCTTAAGTTTGCTCACCTGCTTGAGCCAAATGCACAGTCTGTCGATAATGAAACTTTAAAGGGGTAACCATTGGTGTGTTCGGTGCTGTGTAAATCTTCTTTCCGAAAGGACAGGCCTAATGTCGCCCTGTACCATTCAGTCAGGAGTAGCACTAGTACAATTTATAGCGGACATAACCCATTATGCGTTTCTCTTCCTTTTTGTATATATGAGAATGTAATTTGCTAAAATTCTTTACAGCAATAAATGGAAATTTGAGCAATAAAAAACATTTTTATTCGTGAATTTATTAGCATACAATTATGGCAAATTACGTAGTGTCTTAAAGTAGTACATACTGTAAGATTATAAATGCTGCAACTGCTACCTCAAACCATGTTTATATGCATATAAATACAAGAATAAATGTGCTTGTGCACTTGAGTGGATGCAAGCATGTGTGTGAGCATGTTTGTGTGTGCGTGTTTCTGTGTCTTGCATATTAATATCATCATTTTGTTTATATGTATTGTATATGTATGCTTTTGCAAGATGGCCCCAAGGGAGATTAGTGTTTACTATTTGGGTCACCATCTATAAAAAAAAAGTCTTTCATTTTATTCATTCATTTTATCCATAAAGTGATACCACTTTGCGTGTGCTAAATTAACACCCAAAACCAGAATTTTATTCCATTTAAGCATCTAACATGGTGCAAATTGTATGCAATATTTCATTTTTGATCATGTTCCATTTTTAAAGGCCATGTTGCATTGCTAGGCCATGTTTCATGTAACCCCGGTGGTTTATGGGCTACCTTGTGTGTGGTGTATAATAGATCTACATCACTCCTCATGTCATGATAGGCACAGCGACTAAATAGAGTGCTTTTTCGACAGAATTTGCCACAATTACAATTCTGAAGAGTTGTGGTATTTGGGATTCTAAAATGAATTTGGCAGCGAATTTTTATATGATTATTTTAAATGCACATACTCTGCAGTTCTGCAGGTTAGAAGGTTCTAGGCCCATTCTCCATATTTTTATCTAGATGTAAATGGTGGATGAGCCTGGCATGTTCATCCCTGTTCGGTGCCATTTAACCTTTCTTGTGTTGGTGTGCCGTAAAACCCCAATTCAATCAATTAAATGCACATGATAAAGTAGTAGTGAACAGTTTCTTTGAATCACTTTTGTAATTGTACATGGTAGTAGTGAACAGTTTGTTTTAGGTTTTCACTTGTGTAATGCACTTGCTGGAGGTGTTAAAATTTCAAGGTGCACTCTGGATGCATAATAATTTACAAAGCAGAGTGAGTTCTTGTGCCTTGAATATAAAAGCGCATCTTCATGTTACGTTGATATGTGAGCTTTACTTTATGGAGGTTGGGTCCCAGGGTTTGCACTTTGGGTTAGGAAAAATGTTTGTGTTGTCCACTTGATAACCAATTTGTATGTCCCAGATACAGCTTTTTGCTCAATATGATTTAATCCCCATCTACTTCATCTATTTTGTTCGTTTTTTTCCTGATATTCCACAGGTATAATGCTATTTTATCTCAGCAGCTGTTGTACGATTGCATAAATCATTGCCTGTTCCTGTTGATACCATAGTGTTACCATTTGGTATTGGTGCTCTTTATTAACCCCTATTCAATATCAGTTCAATAGAATTTGCAGCAACTCTGCAGTTCAGTGTGAGAAGGTTCTAGGCCCGTTCTCCATATTTTATCTCGATGTACATGGGGGATGAGCCTGGCATGTTCATTCCTGTGTGGTTCTCGGGGGCCCCGTTCGGTTACGGGGCAAAGAATAGGGCCACTGCAGATCCTGTTGGAGGGGAAGCCAGAGGGGTAGAATCCCCCCCGAATTCATGTTCATTTTATCATTTTTTGTTCATGCCCATTAAAGGTCTTCATCATGACCCCTGCATTGTTTCAGGTGCCATCTCGCTCATATCACTAGAGCAGTGGCAGAAAAACAATAACGTGGCTCCAGCATAAATGGGGTGTCTACAATAGTATTTGCAGCAACTCTGCAGTTCAGGGTGAGAAGCTTCTAGGCCCGTTATCCATATTTGATCTCGATGTACATGGGGAATGAGCCTGGCATGTTCATTCCTGTTAGGCGCCATGTAACCTTTCATGTGTTGGTGCGCCTTAAAACCCCAATTCAATTCAATTAAATTCATTCCTGTTTGGCACCATATAACCTTTTTTGTGTTGGTGCACCTTAAAACCCCAATTCAGTACAATTTGTCACATTCCATTAGCATTGTTGTTTACACTAGTCATTTCCCCCGAGTTAATCAATGTTGTTGATTATTATTCTTATACATCGGGTTTATATATTTTTACGATGTTTTGGATGTTTTGTTTTGTCCCTTTCTTAAAGGAGGCTCTCTGCATATAACCTAATATGATATGTTAATGCGCCGTTAAACTGCCATATCATTTATGTTACCTTTTGCCTTAGGTCAACTAAGAATATATGCATGTTTTCTCT
This sequence comes from Cyrtodaria siliqua, assembly GCA_037043455.1. Classification (NCBI taxonomy): domain Eukaryota; kingdom Metazoa; phylum Mollusca; class Bivalvia; order Adapedonta; family Hiatellidae; genus Cyrtodaria; species Cyrtodaria siliqua. The sequence continues at coordinate 19,110 of JAWPHD010004143.1, read as the reverse complement.
AGCAGTTCTTAAAACATAAGGTAGGTAGTTTTTTTTGTCTGCTATTGGAAACACACGTAAAGTTTTTTGTTTAAAGGGACACTGTCCGTAACTTTTAGCTTATAAAACACACACTAATTATGTTCACAAACATTACACACCAAACATTATTGAATATTTACTAATTAAAGCAGGATTGTTTGACGAAATTCAATCCCGGTACAAAAAAAAAGAGAAAACATTTCGGGCGTTTGAACTCGCAGCCCAAACTAAAATTACATTCGCGGTAATAATATTGACTGTGATCGTAAAGTGGTCGACATAGCTCCCGACTGAGCTAACCGGGCTATACATATTGCGCACTACATACTATGATGAAAACCTAATGCGCTAATGGAAGTCACGTGACCGCAGAAAAGGTAAATTCGGTGGGTCCCACTTTATTTTACAAATAATAATTTTAAGCTTTTTTTTTTCAAACTCACGAATGCATTACTACAGACTTCTTAGTGTCTATGCTCATGTTTTCATGTATACATTTCACTGAATAAAAGTCAGACAGTTATTTGTATATGCTCAATATCTGCTTACTTACTGACAGTGTCCCTTTAATCTTATTGTATGTTCAGCTTCTAATACAATGTTTTATGTTGAAATCATCTTATTTCAATATAAAATATGTGCTTAAATGTTAAAGGCATTCCAGTTTTTATAATTTGGAAAACTTGTTTTTACCCTTGCCATGTTTTTGGCAATCTGTTTGATTAGATCTCAGCTATTGTGAAGTTAGCATACCTTTTTCTTTTGTATTTACAATGTCAGATGATTTTATTAATTTTGAGTCTCTTAAAGTTTTTCCGTCTTGTATACAAATTGTTTGTAGAATGGTGTTTACATATTTAGATATACTTTATTTTTAATCTGCTTTTATAACATGTACATGATGTATGATCTGCACAGTTTACAATATCTAGAATTCAAGATTATATATTGTTAAATATTGAACAGAAAAAAAAATAACACAAACTTTCCTGTCAATATTTGAGTGTGAATATTTGAAACTGTGACATATTAACGGGATTTTAGCTTGAAAGGCCCGTGTGGTTGCCGGGGTAGAATACAACCACTGCAATCTCACAAACACACTCACATGTAGAGGGGTAGGACCGACCCCTCCATTCATGTTCATTTTGTCATGCTCATTCAAGGTCTTTATCATGACACCGCGTATGCAAACGTGGAAACGTGGCTCCATCGTAAATGGATAGTCTACTATAGAATTTGCAGCAACTCTGCAGTTCTGCCGGTAAGAAGGTTCTAGGCCCATTCCCCATAGTTTATCTTAATGTAAATGGAGGATGAGCCTGGTATGTTCATTCCTGTTAGAAGCCATATAACCTTTCGTGTGTTGTTGCGCCTTAAAACCAAATTCAATTCAGTCAAGCTCATGCCATGGCAAAATGTCTGGCATCTGTATGTCGACTCATCTTGATAACACTGTAACTTCAGTAAATGGGTTCTGATTGTCAGAAAATGTTATTTAAAGGTTTGTTTTAATCAGATCTCAGATAAATTTGGCATCAATCCTGATAGACACATGGGTATAGAGTTATTGCCCCAGATTATGTCAAAATAAGGTAACTTCAGCTTGTTCACACAATAACTTGCAATAAGTAAACGGCTTATGGTTTCCACCAAACTGGATTTGAAGGTTTGTTTCAAAGAGATTTTGGATGAGTCTTGATCTTGACTGCATCAAGCAAAGTAGATGCATGTATTCTTTAGTTTATTTGCCCACTCCACAATTATGGCAAAATAAGGAAATTTCAGTGCAGCTGCTTACATAACTACTTTCGATTTTTACTAAATTTGATTTGAAGGTTTCAAGCATTTGTTTCAGTAGGATTTTGGACAAGTTTGACAATCAACACAATCGAAGCATGTGTTAATATACCCCGGATCCATAAATTCTAAATAAACGACTTTAGATAATGACAGGGTTGCCATATTGGCCTTAAAATTCGAGGAAATTTGATTTTTGTCAAGGTCAAGGAATTTTGAAAAATGGTCAGGGAATTGTTTTCATTTCCTAAGTTAGGGAGAAGTCTGGGAAAAATTGTTAAGATTTTGTGCTACATGGCTAAGTCATTTTTCTCAAATGAATTGCGGTTTATATTTATTTTATTTGTATGATGACAGTTTTGTGATTGTGAAATGATAGTTTTGTAAAGTTTTGTATTAAAAATGTTGTTTTGCAAATTTAAAAATAATGAAAATATGTAAAACATGTTTCAATTTTGAGAAATAAAGCTAAATGGGTGGATGGAGAGGAGGAGGCTTATGAAATTGCGTCAAATTGGTTGGTAGTCAGGGAAATTTATTTGGCTGATTTTCTGCAACCCTGATTATGAGGTGAAACTTTCTGTATGTATTACCAATAGATGGTATGAGGTAAACTGTACCATAACTCCTAAATGAGATATAAAATATGAGGTCAAGGTCCTGCATATGAGGTCAAGGTCCTGCTTTTTTCATGTTTGGTTTTAATATAATATCTGATTTTGTTTCATCTTGAAAAGGATTCTTATGTAAATAACTATTCATAAATCTTGCAAGGTCCTGCATTTTTAACCTCGGAAAACCTGGTTATTAGATTGGGGTATGTTGTTTGGCGGGTGGGCGGCTTCAAACTCTTAGTTTCCGCTCAATAACTTTTGTTAGGAATAAGATATTGCGATGAAACTTGCAGGGTATGTAGCTTATATGGAAATTAAGCTTGGGATTGCAATTGGGGTCACAGGTATCAAGGTCACTGTTACTTAAAATTGAAAAATGGTTTCCACTCAATAACTTTTGTTAGGAATTACGTATTGCGTTGACGCTTGCAGGGTAGGTAGCTTATATGTAAAGGAAGCTTGGGATTGCATTACGTCTCATTGGAGTCAAGGTCAGGGTAATTGTTACTAAAAATGAAAAGAACAGTTTCCGCTCAATAACTTAAGGAGATATTAGATTGCCGTGTAGGTAGTTTATATCAAAAGGATGTGTTGGATTGCATTTGGGGTCACTGGGGTCAAGGTCAAGGTCACTCTTACTAAAAATAGAAAAACAGTTTCCTCAAGATAACTTTAGTTGGGAATGAGATATTGGAACGAAACTTGCTATAGGTACCTTATATGTAAAGGAAGCTTAGGATTGCATTTGGGATCACTGAGGTCAAGTTCAAGGACACTGTTACTAAAAATAGAAAAACGGTTTCCGCTCGGAAAACCTGGTTTTCATGGAATTTCCACATTTCTTGTTTATGTTTGGTTTATAACATCTGATTTTGTTCCATATTGAAATGAATTCTTGTGTAAATAATTAACTATTCATAGTTTTAGCTAGTACTGTTAAACATGAAATAAGATAAAGGACTGGCCTTGTCTTGTATATGTCCTGGTACATACCATGGAGCAGTTTTATTAAAGGTTTGTACAATTCTACTTTGAAACCAGAACATAACGGCAATTATATCGACACTTGTTACATGTAGTTGCACCTCGTAATCAGGCCATCATAATTGACATTGGTAATAAATTTGTCAGTGTAGAGTAGCTTATGGGCTTTTAGAGGTTTTAGAATATTGGCTATTTAGTTTGTAATAGTTTTTAATAAAATAATAAAGGTAAAACTGCTTTGTGTAATGTTTTAAATGCCAGTATTGCTAATTTGTGTTGCACCTTGAACTAAATAGGTTATATTGATAATCAGTGAAGTTAAATCATGGGCCTGAAAAAACAGGTAGGATAGCCAAAATATCAAGCAGAATCTTTACTGTCCCTTCTGGAAATGTTTTCAAACGTTTTGGTTCATTTTTGAGACTCTTTGGAGTCGTGTATAGTCATTTCTGATGTTGGAGTTTTTGGTTGAGGAGCTTTACGCAGTTCGAGAATGTAGTTCCTTTAAATGCCTGAAGTATAACTTAATTTGATAAGGTGACTGACATGAACGTTATGAATACCGAATAATATAATTACTGATTGTGAAATAATGAAGTAATTGTAATTGTATACAGTATAAACGTGTCTTTTTTGTAAATCTACTGAAATACTATGCGCAGTAATACACCAGTTTTTGGACGAGGAGCTTTACGCACTTTGAGAATGTAGTTCCTTTAGCTGCCTCAAGTATAACTTAATTTGATAAGGTGACTGAACATTATATATATCGAATAATATAACTACTGATTGTGAATAATTGTATACAGTATATACGTGTCTTTTTTGTAAATGTACTGAAATACTATGCGCAATAATACATGCATAAATATTTTATGAATGGAAAGTTTCAATAGCATAGTTACCCAGATGTTGAACATCTCATTAATATTAATTCATTTCATTCGATAGTGCAGCAGAAACTCGATAATTATCCATTCATTCAGAACCATTAATTTGAAAATGTACAATCATTGACGAAAAATAAGCAATCAACACATTTTCCGCCCAATTTCTAAATCAGTAAGCTAAACACTCATGAGTCATGCGGGGCCTACAGCGTGACCTAGATAATGAGCTTTACCATCAAATTGGGAACTAAATACCACCCTGATGTCTATAGATACAAAGACAAAATGCTTCCTTGCTGGCATAATGATGAAACACTTAATTCAGTATCTCTGTCAGATCTTGTCAAATGTCAAAATGAACAGCCTTACAATTTTCTACTTGAACATAAAACCAGCAGGCCCCGTGAGGTTTCGGGGCAAAGAATAGCACCACTGCAGATCTCGTTGGAGGGATAGGCAGAGGGGTAGAACCCCCCCCCCCCCACCCCCACCACACACACACCCACACACACCCACACACAAAATTTCGTCAGTTAAACGCCAAAAGGGCTCATCAACATTTTTTACAGTTTTGAGAAAAAACACTTTTAAAATTATGGGGTTGATTAAAAATCCATTTATTAATCGTCAGTTAAAATATTACACATAGTTATTGGTGTTAGCATCATCTATTTGTAATAAGACAGGCAACATCATAGACCTTTAATAAAGGCCATATATCGTGTGTTTTGTTAATGAGCCCTTTTGGCTTAAACTTCGAAGCTTTTTTTAAGAGTAGATTGTTCGAGACCAAAAGGGCTCATCAGACTTTTATATTGTAGGTAACAAGATTGATATTGATGTAATATATGTATACCACTGGTACACGTATGATAAGCTTGTATGTACACTTTAAGATATATGTCCCTTAAAATAAAGTCCATAATTCTAATCAATGTCACTATCTGCCTCATCATCATCAAGGATATCTGGCATTGGCAGGTAGTCTTTTGCTACTTTACTTGTAGGCAGGGCTTCGTAAAACCCCTTATACACTGTAGGTATTACCAATGACTTGCAAAAGGTCTAACAAGTTTCTCTTCTTTAGGTCTTAAATGGGTATCTTTTCGCTGTACTTTCTAGGTAATTCCTTTTCAATTGGTGGTCGTCCTCGTACAGACCTTGTGATGTTAACCCTTCTAGATTCATCGTCGTGTTCATACTTAATTTGTATTTCTTCTGGGAATTCTTTTGAAACTTTCAAAACTTTAACCCTAAGCCAGTTGACTCTGTTGCCATCTATATCAGTTTTAAAGTTTTTGTAATTGCTTTTGGTACGACTTTTCAAATCATAGAATGAGTCAAATCGCATAGGTATTACCGTGTACGGTTTGTGTCGACGGGCCATGTGCATGACAGTGTCCCATTGATCAGGTATGAAGATTGATGTGCACTGTTTGGCATGTTCTATTGATGAATGCATAGAATCGCATTCCATCTGTGTATGGCCCGACTCAAGAAACTTCTGTTCAATTGTCTGAACATGCTGATGTTGCTCGACTGTGTTCAGTAGCCCTCCTGCTAAATATTGATTACGATTTTGGCCAGAGCAACAGTCTGAGTATAGAATAACTTCTCGGACAATCGATGGCAGTGAACGAATGTGCGTTATTACACAAGTCCCAATTTCTGAGGAACCTCGCTGACCATGAGTTTCATCCCAGATATAACATGTTCCTTGTTTATCAGCTAATGAAAATACAGTCAGATTATAGCAGTTTAGCTTTCTTTCATAGTATATACTTGACTGACATTTGAGCATGGTGTTGAAAGGACAGCCTCTAGGTCGAACGTAGCTACGAAAATGGATTTATCTGATTTTGCTCTAAGTTTGTCCTGTTCTTTTTCAACTTTTGATTTTTCTTTCCGCTCAATATGTTCTTTATAGGCATTTTCATCTTCAATAGTTGCTGCGTTTGTCTTTTTCTTTTCATTGTATGTGTTACATGTCTGGTAAGAATCTTTCTTTGGACTGTGAAATGAAATATTGTATTCTGTGCAGAATATTTTACGATACACCATTTCAGATGCATGCCTGATATTATCTTCTTGACACTTAATTTTGTACAGGTCGTACATCTTGCGTATTGTTAGGTCTTGTCCAAGATACTGTCGTTTGGTTGACTTCCTCGTGTAGTGAGATTCCACAACCGGAAAGGATTCAATATGTTCCTTGATTTGCTTTTTCCTTTCTTCATTTGTTTTATTAAAAGGTGTATGCTTGCCTCTTTTGTAAGTTCCAGCAAATGCCCCCTGTTGTTTCCTGTCCAATGTATATCTTATAAGCTTGTCCCCAATACACAAAGTTCTGATAAAGAACTGTTTACAGACACCCTATCTTTGCCAGTTGGTTAGAAGAATGTTCTAGAGTTGTGTTTGTAAGTTTTGCCATATCTTTTGCTGGTCGGCTTTACTTCAACATGTTGGCAAATAAAATTTCTCTTTCTTTCATATGACATGTCTTTATCATAATATGAATCAAATATTGCTTGTCTCACATTTTCTTTAATTTTTTTCCGAACATTTGTATCTGCAGTTAGTGCAGTTTGATGGCTTCAGACACTTTGCCTCTACCACAGTTTTAGTTGCTGCTGATGCAGAACTTTTCCCGATATTTTTGTTCTGTTTTCTCATATTCTTTTTCCACATTTTAACATTTGGCATCCTTTTGATGCTAATTCTGCCTTCTTTGGAGAAATATAATTTGCCTTTTTCCTGGGTGTGATACTGTAACCTTTTATACATTTTTGACTTGAAGTAACTCTAGATCTCACACTGCTAGATATGCCAATATAATATCTTGTCCCAATTCTTCGTCGCCAGTAACCTTTAAATCTGGAGTAATATGAATCAGGGGTTTGTTCAACCTGCTTGAATATATTGAAACATTTCTGTTAAAATAGTTTGCTGTTGCTAATGGTAAAATATCTGAGAGTTCTATGTTCCATATTCCATCCTGTCTCAGACATCTTATCTTTTCAACATACAGGTTTGAGATCTCTTCTTCATTGAAGGCTTCTGAATTAGTCATATAACATTTGTAATGTTCTTCATTCCTAGTAAGTGTTGGCAAAGTTTTTCTCTTAAATCATTTGTAGAATCTATTTTGTTGAGATGAAAGAGGACAGCATTAAAGTAACAGTTTCCATCTGTCGTAACAGGTATTTTCTCTAATGAGTTGCTTGTCAATAAATTGGACAATCTCATTTCCGCATGCTTCTTAAGAATGGTGTGAAAGGCTATGATGCTCATTGCTTTGTGCTAAGGCTGTCTGTTATTGACTATCTAGATGTTCCATCGTTTTTGCTTTAGTGGATTTATGTTTAGGATGCTTCTTCATTTCTTTCCTTGTCATTGTTAAATTCCTGGCCTTCATTCTGAAAATGTCTTTCTTTTCAGGCATATCACTCTTTCTCCCCTCTTCCCTCTTTAATGGCCGAATCCTTTTTCGCACCCATTTTCTGCCCTTCCGTTTTCCAGCTAAAATGACATTGTCTTCACTTGACAAACTGTCTTCTGAAGGTGTATAAGTTGTATCTTCACAGCTATCGTCGTAGTCAGATGTATATGGTGATAAGTTTGTTTGTATGTTCTTTCTCCGTAACTTCTTCTGTACACGCGACAGAGGGACGTCATCTGTATCGGCACTTGTTGAACTGTTTCTGTCGTTGTTTTGTTTTAATTGATCTGTTTGTGCACTTTCCTCCTGGCCTAATATGCTCTCTGAGCGAACAGTGGTTTGACCATCTTGTGGATTGTACATAATAGGTTCTTCTTTATTGTCTGCAAAATAAATCAAATCACAAAATTTGTTGTGTACATCAGCTTATATTATTTTTACATAAAACAATTAAATATCCTGACATCTTTACAATTTTATAATTTTAGTATAGTTATGTCAATAGCCAAAAATCCATTTATATGCATTCAGGTATTTTAATATTATAACTTTCATAATTAAGTAATACCCGATTGTAAGCCTTCTATCTTCAGTGGGGTAGCATAAAACTCTTCATCTGACCACTGTGTGTTGTCCATTGTAGTTGGCCACAATCCTGTAATGTATACATTTCATGCCAATGTATTATTTATTATAACAACAGTTACTGCGGTCAGTTGTAAAGCGTTATGCAATCTAAATTATTTAATATTTTAAATGCGAGTTTTCTGTTAAGCCAAAAGGGCTCATCAGATAATTAACTTGATTCCATCTTCTGCATAATAATTTAATTAAGAAATTCAGTGTATCTGTGCATAAAACTATTGTTATTTTATGATATTTAAATAAAATAAGGCTTATAAACACAAGTTTGAAACAGAACATGTAAATTTCAACTTCAGGAGCCAAAAGAGCTCATCAACAAAAGCAGCATGAGGGATAATTTTCATATCTGTAAAATACTGAATACGTTATTTATGTTTAAACACATGTTTAAATCTAGTAGTATGCATTTATAGATAATATAAAAAGACACTTACCGTGCAATATCCTTAACAATATCTTCACAAAATGTTTTGAAAAATCTGCCTTGCTACAAATAAATGTGAATCATTTTATGTCCAATTATCTCTGGAATGCAGCTGAAAACAATTACTGATTTCACCATATTGTATATCATAGGCCTCTTGGAAAGAGGATAGCTAATTAACACACTTACTGATAACATTTTTACCACTGGAGAGTATAATATGAGAAGGGCTTATCAGCACTAAATAATGATGATGAGCCCTTTTGGCATAAGCTAGTATGCTTATGAGACCTTTTGGCAGAGGAAATTTGCCACTGTTGGTGATAGGCCTTATTGCTAAACAAGCTATTTTGAAATATTTTTTAAGAATATAGCCACAATATTAATTTTATATAAAGATTACATCTAGACTGATTCAATTATGTATAAAAGTCAATTTTGACCAAAATTGTTGTTGAGCCCTTTTGGCGTTTAACTGACGAAATTCATGTTCACTTTATCATTTTTTATTTCATGCTCATTAAAGGTCTTCATCATGACCCCTGCATTGTTTCAGGTGCCATCTCGCTCAAATCACTACAGCAGTGGCAGAAAAGCATTAAACATGGCTCCAGTGTAAATGAAGTGTCTACAGTAGAATTTGCAGCAACTCTGCAGTTCTGCAGGTGAGAAGATTCTAGGCCCATTCCCCATATTTTATCTCGATGTACATGTAGGATGAGCCAGGCATGTTCATTCATGTTAGTCGCCATATAACCTTTCATGTGTTGGTGCGTCTTAAAACCCAATTCAATTCAATAAAACCAGCAGGTCAATCGATCTGTTTTATTTCCTTTGAACAAATGCGCGAGTGTCTTATTTATCAACAGTATTTCCGTTATGTACGCCAGTCAGTTAACCTAACCATGCTTTGCTGGGTTGAACCAATACAGACACAGATTCTTCACAAGTATCAGTTCAGCTCGCCTATCAAGTACAAAATACATCTCGTGTTCTAAGCAGCAACATTGCATTTTAATATGCCACACCTGTACAATTTAACATAACCTTTAACCTCACCAAGAAGACAGACACTGTTCAATCTTGGCGACTCTCAGGACCTTCAGTCCTTTGATTTGCATATTAATTTCATACCCCGCCCCGCCATGGTTTCCCTTATCTGCCCGTCCATCCAAATTTTTCATTAAGTCCATTTCTCAGCGCCTGAATCTGTAAAGCTTTCAAATGTTTACATTTTGCATATTATTAACATTCAAGCTTTTGGTTAAGGGTATATTACACAGATACCAAACGTGAAACAGCATTGAAACTTCATGTACAATTACATATACGTGGCAGCATCATGTTCCAACCCACATAGGTCAATATAATGACCTTCCACTGCTTTTCGCTCTTCACCTCAGTTACCTTTATGTGATTGCCTTACTTTATGTCTTCGATACTTGGTCGTATGTATTGTTTGCATTTGTGGTCATCGCTGAACGACAAAAATACCAAGGTCAAGGTCATATTTTGTGTTATTTTCCCCAAATTTAACCTTGGTTAGGTAACTTAACCTTGGATAGGTAACTTAACCTTGGTTAGGTAACTTAACCTCAGTCAACTTTATGTGATTGTCTCACTTTATGTCTTTGATACTTGGTCATATGTATTGTTGGCATTGGTGGACATCGCTGATGACAAAAACTACCAAGGTCAAGGTCATATTTTGCGTTGTTTTCCCCAAACTTAACCTTGGTCAGGTAACTTAACCTTGGTTATAACATAACCTCAGTCAACGTGATGTGATTGCTTCACTTTAATACTTGGTCATATGTATTGTTGGCATTGGGGGACATTGCTGAACGACAAAAAAAATACCAAGGTCAAGGTCATATGTTGCGTTATTTTCCCTAAAAATCACTTTGGCTATTAAGTTAAGCTCAGTTAAACTTTTTCTTATAACTTTATTCTATTTACCTTCCCCTACTTTTCATATTTCATCGACTTTGTTCCTACCATTTCATATACGGTTTTCCGAAGTGGGCGAGACACCGTCAGACCGAGGTCTTGTTCATTATTTCTAAAAGCTCAAGTAAATATATGTGGTCCACTTATATTCATATAATAAATGACGTCAGTTAAAGTTTTCAGTGTCTTGCTTTTGCACAGAAAAGAGTTGATTTGTTCAATTATCTTAAAACACACTAAACTGTCATTTCAGTTCAGGCATCTTTTGAGGAGTTGCCACATTATTCTTCATCGTCCATCATCCAAACCCTGCAACATAACCTTGGCCAAAAACCTGAAATTATTTGTCTTATGTTCATGAAACTTGACACACATCTTCATTTTACTCTAAGGAAATGTCGTTTATACTTGCAATAACTTGGACAGACTTCCGCTTTTCATAAACCTGTAACCTGCAACCTAACCTAGCTCATAACTTGACCCAAATAGACACCTTTAAAAATCTTCTTTATCAGTTATTCAATGCACTGACATGCAAACTCATTTCGGCGGAGTTATGCTCCATTTTCATAAAACCTAACCCAGCTCATAACTTGCCAAATTAGTGACCTATAGTCATGAAACTGTTCACTGTTTTCCTTGTCAATTATTCAATGCCATTGACATGTCCAGTAACTGACTCATTTCGGCAGAGCTATGCCCATTTTCCATAAAACTTTAACCTTTCCTGTAACTTTGTAAAATAGATGGTCATGAAACTTGATACAAATCTTTTTTATCAGTTATTCAATGCTACCGACATGTCTAGTAACTCTGACTTTCATTCCGGCAGAGTTATGCCCCATTTTCATAAAACTTAACCTAGCTCATAACTTGGTAAAATAGTGACCAATGATCATAAAACTACAGTTCTTCCTTATCAATTATTCAATGCCATTGACATGTGCAATAACTCTGAGCTCCCTTTCGACACAGTTATCCCCTTTTTCTTAAAACTTTAACATGCGACCTTACCTATCTCAACTTTGCAAAGTATTGACCTTCATAGGAATGAAACTAGAAATTACATTCCCCATTGACACCAATGTTAAAATGTCACAAATTAATACTTTTCTGCAACTTCAAATATGGATAATGCACCAGTATAATTTTCATGGTATGAAACCACTAATTATTTTCCCCATAGACACCAATGTTAAAGTGTCACATATTAATGATTTGCTGCAAATGCAACTCAAGTATGGATAATGCAGCAGTGTAATGTTCATATAGAAAACTAATTTTCCACTCGGAAAATCACCAGAAATGGTGGGCTCACAAGACATGTAAGAAGGTTCATGTTTGTTTACTAAACAGGTCAACGGTACAGCTGTTTTCATTGATTGACTATTTTCATTTCTCACAAAGTGTAAGCATAGAGTCAAAATTTCGAAACTGTTCACCAGTGATCCAGTAAAACCTATTAAGACGCTTCTTATACATACAACCACAAAATCAAATAGAAATGGGCTGCAGTTTTCCCCTACTTATAATGCCCATTTCCATAAAAAAAGGAGGGATTACTTTTTATTATAGGAACTACATTCGACTACACCACGGAGGTTTACATGTAATTAATGGTGGTAAACCTATAGAAGAAATAGCTTTCCACTTGAAAAATTACCAGAAAAGGTGGGGTCACAAGACATGTAAGAACGTTCTTGTTTGTTTGCTAAACGGGTCAAACGTTCAGCTGTTTTCATTGATATTGCTCACAAAGTGTATGCATATATTCGAAAGTAGGAACATGTTCATCAATAATCCATTAAAACCGGTGGTGCAACTGACATTACCTCAGATTCAAGAATTCGAGTCTTTTACTTTTCTCTCTTGTTTGTGTTTGCTGCTTCCAGAGATTATATCTCTGTTGCTTCCAAGGTATTTATACAAACAAAAACAATATCGAACAAAAATGGGCTATTTTCTCCAACTTTCCAATAAAAAAGGGATTACTTTTTATAATAGGAACTACACTTCTGAGGTGTATATGAAGTTGTTGGTGGTAAACATACAGTTACAATTTCTAATAAAACTGCAGCAAATAGCATAAATATGCCATAGTCGGACTTTTTAAATGACCTTTTTCATCATTTTTAGCAGACAAAAATCTATTATGAAAATACCACTTCAAAATATATTTGTCTAAATTGATACCATTTGCTGTCCTTTGTATAAAACATTGTCAATTTATCAAAATTTGTCAAAAGAGGTAATGATCCATCATTTGGCAACGCACTGCATGTTAAGTGGTAGACACATTTACAGTTCGCCACTATGCTTTCCTCTTTGATTTTGCGATGACCGGACAGATTGTGGACCCTATGAAAACGTCTACCTAAAACCTAAATTGTCTTGAATCTTGTCTTATCGTACCCTTAACGGTTTGTTCTCTTGTTGCTCTGACCAGCTAGGTCACTGAGTACTTGCTTCGTGACTTTGTAGGCTTTTGTTTTTTTATATTGATATATACATGGTCATTTATGTGTTATACTTATATTGCCTGTTAATGCTGCCTTGTTTGTTAGAGATTATAAACTGGCGGGGATATCTTTATTTACACTGCCCCATTTTACTGGGATGACAATAGAGTAAAAGTGAGGTTTGGTGCACTTTAGAACCTGGTTTTAACCCCCAGCGGCCTTTTCCCCACTGACCGTTCCAAGTTGGTAGCACTATTATCAAGCCTTTTATGTTTGTGATGTCATATATTGCCTTTTATTCATAATACTAAGTATTGTTTGTTTCTGTGCGTGTTTTTGGTTGATTGTGGTCTTTGAATGCTACATTTCATGTTGTCGTTTGTTTCTGTGCGTGTTTTAGTTGACTGTGGTCCTTGAATGCTACAGTTCCTGTTGTTGTTTGTTTCTGTGCGTGTTTTAGTTGACTGTGGTCCTTGAATGCTACAGTTCCTGTTGTTGTTTGTTTCTGTGCGTGTTTTGGTTGACTGTGGTCCTTGAATGCTACAGTTCATGTTGTTTGTTTCTGTGCGTGTTTTGGTTGACTGTGGTCCTTGAATGTTACAGTTCATGTTGTTGTTTGTTTCTGTACGTGTTTTGGTTGACTGTGGTCCTTGAATGCTACATTTCATGTTGTGGTTTGTTTTTGTGCGTGTTTTGGTTGACTGTGGTCCTTGAATGCTACATTTCTGGTTGCGTTTGTTTCTGTGCGTGTTTTGGTTGACTGTGGTCCTTGAATGCTACATTTCATGTTGCGGTTTGTTTCTGTGCGTGTTTTGGTTGACTGTTGTCCTTGAATGCTACATTTCATGTTGCGGTTTGTTTCTGTGCGGACTGTGGTCCTTGAATGCTACATTTCATGTTGCTGTTTGTTTCTGTGCGTGTTTTGGTTGACTGTGGTCCTTGAATGCTACATTTCATGTTGTGGTTTGTTTCTGTGCGTGTTTTGGTTGACTGTGGTCATTAAATGCTACATTTCATGTTGATGTTTGTTTCTGTGCGTGTTTTGGTTGACTGTGGACCTTCAATGCTACATTTCATGTTGTTGTTTGTTTCTGTGCGTGTTTTGGTTGACTGTGGTCCTTGAATGCTACATTTCATGTTGCTGTTTGCTTCTGTGCGTGTTTTGGTTGAATGTGGTCCTTGAATGCTACATTTCATGTTGCTGTTTGTTTCTGTGCGTGTTTTGGTTGACTGTGGTCCTTGAATGCTACATTTCATGTTGCTGTTTGCTTCTGTGCGTGTTTTGGTTGACTGTGGACCTTGAATGCTACATTTCATGTTGCTGTTTGCTTCTGTGCGTGTTTTGGTTGACTGTGGACCTTGAATGCTACATTTCATATTGCTGTTTGTTTCTGTGCGTGTTTTGGTTGACTGTGGTCCTTGAATGCTACATTTCATGTTGCTGTTTGCTTCTGTGCGTGTTTTGGTTGACTGTGGTCATTGAATGCTACATTTCATGTTGCTGTTTGCTTCTGTGCGTGTTTTGGTTGACTGTGGTCATTGAATGCTACATTTCATGTTGCTGTTTGCTTCTGTGCGTGTTTTGGTTGACTGTGGTCCTTGAATGCTACATTTCATGTTGCTGTTTGTTTCTGTGCGTGTTTTGGTTGACTGTGGACCTTGAATGCTACATTTCATGTTGCTGTTTGTTTCTGTGCGTGTTTTGGTTGACTGTGGTCCTTGAATGCTACATTTCATGTTGCTGTTTGTTTCTGTGCGTGTTTTGGTTGACTGTGGACCTTGAATGCTACATTTCATGTTGTTGTTTGTTTCTGTGCGTGTTTTGGTTGACTGTGGTCCTTGAATGCTACATTTCATGTTGCTGTTTGCTTCTGTGCGTGTTTTGGTTGACTGTGGTCCTTGAATGCTACATTTCATGTTGCTGTTTGTTTCTGTGCGTGTTTTGGTTGACTGTGGTCCTTGAATGCTACATTTCATGTTGCTGTTTGCTTCTGTGCGTGTTTTGGTTGACTGTGGTCCTTTAATGCTACATTTCATGTTGCTGTTTGCTTCTGTGCGTGTTTTGGTTGACTGTGGTCCTTGAATGCTACGTTTCATGTTGCTGTTTGCTTCTGTGCGTGTTTTGGTTGACTGTGGTCCTTGAATGCTACATTTCATGTTGCTGTTTGCTTCTGTGCGTGTTTTGGTTGACTGTGGTCCTTGAATGCTACATTTCATGTTGCTGTTTGTTTCTGTGCGTGTTTTGGTTGACTGTGGTCCTTGAATGCTACATTTCATGTTGCTGTTTGCTTCTGTGCGTGTTTTGGTTGACTGTGGTCATTGAATGCTACATTTCATGTTGCTGTTTGCTTCTGTGCGTGTTTTGGTTGACTGTGGTCCTTGAATGCTACATTTCATGTTGCTGTTTGTTTCTGTGCGTGTTTTGGTTGACTGTGGTCCTTGAATGCTACATTTCATGTTGCTGTTTGCTTCTGTGCGTGTTTTGGTTGACTGTGGTCCTTGAATGCTACATTTCATGTTGCTGTTTGCTTCTGTGCGTGTTTTGGTTGACTGTGGTCATTGAATGCTACATTTCATGTTGTGGTTTGTTTCTGTGCGTGTTTTGGTTGACTGGGGTCCTTGAATGCTACATTTCCTGTTGATATTTGCTTCTGTGCGTGTTTTGGTTGACTGTGGTCATTGAATGCTACATTTCATGTTGTTGTTTGTTTCTGTGCGTGTTTTGGTTGACTGTGGTCCTTGAATGCTACATTTCATGTTCGACGTTTTATCCTGCCTCTATACAATTATAAATGAAATTGCATAAGTGACATGTTTTGTGTTCCCTATCTGAAAGGGTACATATATAATTTCTACTTCTTAGATGTCTGCCAGAGGTTACCATTTAAATATTTATTTGTACAAATAACGCGGTCTTAATATCATTTTAACCCTTCTCTTTCTCCTCTTATATCATCCGTTGGATTTCGCAGATTCGAAAGTTTCATTCTGTGCGAGTTTAATTCTGGCCCTTTCCACAGACTCTAACGTGGGTGAGACCTTTTCCAAAGATTCTTTCAATTTCGACTGTGTCTGTACCACGGCTTGTCGAACGGACTTGTCATTATAACAGCGAGTAAGGCAATACTTGTTGTTTGGTAGTTTTAGAGACGAGAAAAAATCTTTCACGAGGTCCTTTATAAGTCTGATACAAACGGTACCGCATTCAGTTTCGTACACGTCACTGGATATTATGAATCTAGTCCAGGGTAGATGGTCGACTTTTGTATATGTGCCAACCCTACCCAAATCGGAAAATAGTAGGGTGTCGAAGAATAATTAAACTGTTTTTCGCCAGTAAAACGTTTCTTAAAAGATGCGATAACCTCCTGCGATCCAAGTCCGTTCGCAAAAGTCTACTTTACCTGCCAGTAACCGGATCTCGTTTTTAGGATGATATGCTAGCTAGACTATCGGCAGAAGAAATGACGTAAGGATGTCTTCCAACAACTGCACTAACTCATGTATACGTTTTCCCTTTATATAGATTCTTCGCCACTGACGTATATGTAGCTAATATCCCCGAACAGCGGATTAAATGGGTATTTTTTTAGCCTGTTATGCCTGACGTATCGCAACGTTTTGCTTAAAGGGACAGTGTCCGTAACTTTTAGCTTATAAAACACCCAATAATTATGTTCGCAAACATTATACACTAAACATTATTCAGTATTTACTAATTAAAAGCAGAAGCTATCCAGCTGGCTTGCGGAACGTCGGTGGTTCTACCCAGGTGCCCGCCCGTGCACGAAAATTGCCCGGAGAGGCACCTGGGGTCTTCCTCCACCAATGGAAGCTAGAAAGTCGCCATATGACCTTAGCTGTTGGTGCGACTATACAATCCAATTCAATCAATCAATCTAATTAAAAGCAAGATTGTTTAACGGAATTCAATCGCGGTACAAAAAAAAGCAAATCCACTTCGTGGGTTTGAACTCGCAGCCCAAACTCGCAGTAAAATAAGTGTGCATGAGCGTAAAGTTGTCGGAACTCGCTCCCGACTGAGCTAAGCGGGCTATACATATTACGCCAATACATACTATGGTGAAAACCTAATGCGCTATGGAAGTCACGTGGACGCATAAAAGGTAAATATTGTGGGTCCCACTTTATTTACATTTAATGATTAAAACTTCTTTTTTTTTTCAAACTCACGAATGTATTCCTACATACTTCTTAGGGTCTATCCTCATGTTTTCATGTATACATTTCAATGAATAAAAGTCAGACAGTTATTTGGTTATGCTCAATATCTGCTTACTGACGGACAGTGTCCCCTTTAACATCCGACCTAAAACTTTAAAGATGTAACGGACGTAAGTGATACAGACGCTGAAGAATTGCCTATAATTCTTAATTAAAACAAGACGTATTTTGGAAAATATTATTTCAAAAAGCTTCTCTCTAGACTCATCTTCCTTATTTCATCCTCGCCCATGAGTCTGACTTCTTAAATCCTCTCTTCCGACATTTCGTCGTCGTCTTCTCCGGTATGACGTATTCAATTATCGAGGATGATTACTCCGTTTTATCGCATCACCCGCCGCTTGACTACCATTGTGGTTTGCTTCTATGGCTCAGTATTTGTTCAAAAAATCGAAAACCTGTTTTCGAGTCTCAAAACCGGTTTTAAGAATCCTAAAACCGTATGTAACTCTCGAAACCGGTTTAAATCAATACACATACATTATCGCTCAGTTATCGCGATTATTGCTCGATAATACGGATTTTGAGTTGGTAACTGTCATTATCAAATTGATATCTTATGATTATCGGAAGTAACTATGATTGTCAACTCCGTAATTTGATATCGAATCATAAAAACCGGCTTTAAGATTGTATCTATGATTATCGACCAAACTATCATTATCAAATTCTATAGCTATGATTATCAGCCATTTTACTATTGTTAACGTTTAAGTTGTAATGAGGCAAACCTTTTATAAATAACACAAACATGTCATTATTGCGAGTAGCGTCTTTCATCAGGTCTATGAGTAACAAAGTGCAGTATTTTGAATGAATAAGAGAATCGATGCCTTGTACAAACTGTAACTCAAGCATTATTCGTTAAAAAGCAGTGCCATCTTTTATCGGACATTGAATAAAACGCGTTTCACAATCACCTTTCCTTATATATTCTAACAGCGAAGGGGATTTATTGCTATTGAAAAGTTTCCTATGTCTCACTAAGCTGTCTCTTTGATGCTGAAGACAGGGAAAATAGATTTCAAGGAGGACAGTCACCACAAAACACAGAAACAAACACGCAAACAGACAAACAAGAAGGCGAAAGTAATAATAAATGCAAACGACATCACAAACACAAAAGGTTGACAATAGGGCTACCGCCTTGGAGCGGTCAGTGGCAGTGTAGGCCATTGAGGGTTTAGACCGGTTCTAGGGTGCAACAAACCTTACACTTACCCTACTGTCATCCCATTAAAACAGGACAGTGTAAATAAAGAAATCCCCGCCATGATCTAATCTCTAACCAACAAGGCAGCATCAATAGGCAATATAAGTAAAACACAAATATGCTCGTGTAAATATAATACAATAAAAACAATAGCCACAATGAAGGTACTCAATGACTTTGCAGAAGCCAGAGCAACAAGAGAATAAACCATTAAGGGCACGACAAGAATGATCATAGACAAACATCAAACGCCACCGTCCCAATGGGCTTTAGGTAGGCGTCATCACAGGGTCCACAGCCATTCCGGTCATCGTACAATTAAAGAGGAAAGCATAGTGGCGATCTGTAAAAGGGTCCACCACCAATGATTACACATTTGATTATACCCTATTATACCGTTAAGCAATATCCCGGTGTATTCGATGT